>CAUYLG010011628.1:0-73715 GCA_963573385.1 Cacajao melanocephalus | reverse complement strand
AAGGCGTTCATTGGCTCCTCCCTGTATTAACCGTTCCCTCACCCTCAGAACTTTGCTTCCCCGCTGTTTATCTTTTTTTTTTTTTTTTTTTTTTTTTTTTGAGACAGAGCCTTGCTCTGTCGCCCAGGCTAGAATGCAATGGTGCCATCTCGGCTCACTGCAACCTCCGCCTCCTAGGTTCAAGCAATTGTCCTAAGTAGCTGGGATTACACGTATGCACCACCACGCCCAGCTAATTTTTGTATTTTTAGTAGAGACAAGGTTTCACCATGTTGGTAAGGCTGGTCTCAAACACCTGACCTCAAATGATCTGCCCGCCTCGGCCTCCCAAAACGCTGGGGTTATAGCGTGAGGCACGGCGCCTGCCCGTGCTCTGTTCATCTTGCATAACCAATTCATTAAGTATTTTGTCGAGAGTGGAAACTGCAGTTATGTACTTCTGAGCATTTCTGTTATTTTATCAGGAAGAGGTAAACAGAGATGATAGACAAAGCAACACAACTGAGTTTGAAAACTCCAGTTTTGACGAGGCTGAAATTTCACACAGTGAGACGAAACATCTCCCAGCCAGGGACTCTCCTTCACTTAGTGAAAATCCCACTACTGATGAAGATGACAGTGAATATGAGGACTGTCGGGAGGAAGAGGAAGATGACTGGCAGACATGTTCAGAAGAAGACAGTCCTGATGAAGAGGACTGTGGCCAGGACTGGAAGGAAAGATGTACGACAGATTCTGAGGCTCCGGGCAGGAACACCCCGCAGAAGAGACGGATACACAACTTCAGCCATCTGGTTTCAAAGCAGGAGTTACTAGAGCTCTTTAAGGAGCTACACGCCGGGAAGAAGGTGAAAGATGGGCAACTTACAGTCGGACTGGTAAGATGACATTATGTCAGAACACCGTTACCACATGATTGTCTTTATTCCCCATTCCTCAGTAGCTACATGAGGACCCCAGAAACTAACCAGGCTTCTGGCATCGTAGGGAACATTGCCCTCTTTTTGCCCACTGGCATCATGAGGTTAGGCAGTGGGACAGACAGACCCCAACTCAAAGGAATCAGCTTCCTCCAGGGTTGTATTGGTAACATACCTGTTCGCATTAAATGCATCCTCCAGTCTCCTTTCAGTAAAGCTTTTCCTGTCATATGAAGGACCGAGAGAGCAGAATGAACGAGATGTTAACGTTGTCTCCAGGCTTCAGCCCAGTGTTCTTTTGACACCCTGTGATCCTTGCCAGCTTATGCTGTAAATGTTCCAGATGCTTATTAGGGAGAATCTCAACATCTCGGGGCTGGACAAAATATGACAAACGCATTAGTTGTATAAGCACTGTATAGCATAGCAGATAGGGGAAAGTGGATCACATCCCCAACTTTGTATACCCTAGTTCCAAAAGCGGCTGTGGAAGTGCCCAAACCCCAAGGGGCTGCAGCATGGCTCTAGGTGGCCCCATCCTTAGCTAAGGAGATGTGACATGTTAGAGAAGGTATTTATTATAAAGATCTATCTAGAATATAACAGTGAGGGAAAGGAGATCAAGGCAGGTTTAAAGTCTCCTAGCTTTTCAGTTACATGCTAAGTATAGCTAATCCTAATTATTTTTGAGCCCCCTTCTCTCCTGCCCCAACCCCCTGCCCCAAAATGCCTGCTTAAAATGACTAAAGTAGATTGGCATCTTATTTTACTGCACTAGTTAAAAGAGTTGCGTGTGGAGTCAGACAGACCTAGGTGTAATTCCCAATTCAGCAGTGGAACGAACTTGTTATGAACACTGGGAAAGGTGCTTAATGTCTTTGAGCTTTAGAGCTTCATTCTCTATATTGTTTGCTAAAAATTTGTATCAGAAGGTTCAACTTCTCTACAAGTATCCTTCTTTCTCACATTTATGGAAAAACTGAGCAGCCTTCCTCATTTTCTGAATTTCTCACTCTAGAAATTCTGTAAACATTTATTGATCACCTGCCACATGGCAGGCATTCTGCTTGACTCTAAAAAGTGATTGAAAATTAAAAATAAATATGTGTTGTGATTATTAAAATGTCCATCTGATCATCCTCACCCAGCGTGGAAGATGCGACGGAAACAGCTGCCTGTAGATGAGGCAGTGAGGGAAGGCTGGGAACGAGGGGATGAAACAGCAAAACATATACAGTTAAAATGTGCATAGCCTGACCATTTGTCACTGGACACACGTCTGAATAAATATACGCACATCACAGGAGAAAAAAGATGTCTCAACAAACACAGCATCGATTTCAAATAATTTTCTGAAGTAACCAGATGCTTATGCTAGTCTTGCCACCATCTGTAATGCCTCTGAGTCTTTTTGATAGATGTACCATTTTCCTATTTGGTAACTGCTGAGTCTCCTCTAGGTGGGCTACCCTAATGTTGGTAAGAGTTCAACAATCAACACCATCATGGGCAACAAGAAAGTATCTGTGTCTGCTACACCTGGTCACACGAAGCACTTTCAGGTATGTCTGTAGTTCTTTGTCACTCGTATGCAGCTCTTTCTTCATCTGTTGTATGCCCAGCTCAAACCTCTTACTCATCTTTCAGACACTCTACGTGGAGCCTGGCCTCTGCCTATGTGACTGCCCAGGCTTGGTGATGCCATCTTTTGTGTCTACCAAGGCAGAAATGACTTGCAGCGGAATCCTCCCAATTGATCAGATGAGAGATCACGTTCCACCTGTATCATTAATATCCTTTCTGCTTTGGAAACAGTCTAGTTATTATGTGCGTATTAGGGTTTCAGGTTTGTTTTGGGCATTTGAGGGATTCAGATTTGATGAAGAATTTAAAATACTAGTGATCTGCACAAGTTCATACTGTGAGATAGCATGAGAACTTCAGAATTAGAACTTCATTTCCTGATTTCAGCACTGTAGGAATGGAAGAATCCAGGTTTCAGATACTCAGCTCCAAGTTGCAAACCTATTTAACAATGCCATTTAACCATTTGAATGACGTTGGAAAACTTGCTTAACCTTCCCAAGTACTTTGCTTTTCTCTGAGTGTGGGAAAATCATCTATATCATGGTTGATTATATTTAATCAGTATAACTAACATATATTGAATACTTGCTATGTGCTTTTCTAAACCCTAACCAAGTATCTTTTAATCCTCAAAAAACAACCCTTAAGGCAGATACTGCTGTTATTCCCATTTCCTCAAACTTGAGGAAACTGAGGCACAGAGAAGTTAAATAATTTATCTAAGCCCTTACAGCTAGTAAGTAGTAAATTAGGAACTCTACTGCCCCTCAGTAGTGTAATGAATTAACTTACATAAAGCATCTAGGACAGTCCCCAGCATGAAAAAAGAACTCAGAGATGGATTTGTGAAGAACTATGCAGGGGCCAGGCATGGCACTTCATGCCTATAACCACCAACACTTTGGAAGGCCGAGGTGGATAGGTCACTTGAGCCTAGGAGTTTGAGATCAGCCTGGCCAACATGGCGAAACCCTGTCTCTACTAAAAATACAAAAATTAGCTGGGCATGGTGGTGCACACCTATAGTCCCAGCTACTCGAGAGGCTGAAGCACGAGAATTTCTTGAACCTGGGAGGCAGAGGTTGCAATAAGCTGAGATGGTGCCACTGCACTCCAGCCTGGGTGACACAGTGAGACTCCTGTCTTTAAGAAAAAAGAAAATGAAAGAAAAAAACTTGCAAGGTCTGAGATTTTACTCTATTTACAAGCTAACAAGTTTGCTATTGTTTGCTGATACTAGCAGAAAACAGGAGACTTCATGAAACTGGCACACTAATCCGTTGGCTTGTAAGTAGGGTAAAATTGCAGACCCTTCATAACTAAAGGCCACAGCTTATTCATTGATATATCTATTTGAAAAAGTATATGCTTTTTTTTTTTTTTTTTTTTTTTTAGATGGATTTAACTATGTAACCCAGGCTGGAGTGCAGTGGTTCGATCTTGGCTCACTCCAACCTCTGCCTCCTGTGTTTAATCAATTCTCCTGCCTCAGCCTCCCGAGTAGCTGGGATTATAGGCGCCCGTCACCACACTCAGTTAATTTTTGTATTTTTTTAAGTAGAGACGAGGTTTTGCCATGTTGACCAGGCTGGTCTCAAACACCTGATCTCAGATGATCCGCCTGCCTCGGCCTCCCAAAGTGCTGGGATTACAGGCATGAGCCACTGTGCCGGGCCTTTTAAGTTTCTCTGTAAATTAAATGTTAGACATGAATTATTTATTGCAGGCAGCCTCAGGTTAGGTACTGTGGAAGATAGGGCATAAATGGAGATGGCTCCTGACTTTTATGAAGCATCAGTCTGTTGGGGCACATGAGGCATATATGTGAATAACTGTAGTACAACACAGAATATTGTTAGTGGCTTAAGGAAAATGCAGACAAACTATAGGAGATTAGACAAAGGAGGAAAAGTAATCCCGCAGAGTTGTAGACATTAGAAACAAAGATTCCGCTTGCTTTATCTCTAAATTAGAATCATCTCACAAATGTGCAGTCTTTTTCAGAGTAAAAATGTGTCATCTTTAAAGTCTGCTTCAGAGATATTTTGAATTACTACTCTAAAAGAATTCCTATGGAAGAGTTGTTGGAACTTAAGGCCTTGTTTAAAAGGAAAAAAACAACTGAGTCTTTTAAAATTAATCAGTAACTATACTTTTCCTTTGGAGAGGAGAAAGTGTTTGTCATAAAGTAACGAAGTACCATGTTCCTAGAGGCGCGTTTCTTATGCCATGGGGAGGAGGGAGTCAGTTCAAGAGAATGGATTCCCTGACAAGCTTACGTTTGCCAGAATATTCCAAGACATGTTTTAGAAGTTACCTATGGGATTAATATCATAAAGCCTAGAGAGGATGAAGATCCCCACCGGCCTCCAACATCAGAAGAACTGTTAACAGCTTATGGATGTAAGTTGTGATTCATTAGAAAACATGAACAAAAATAACAGCATACCTAATTAATAGAAATAAGAATAGTAATAATACTAGAAACACTATTGTGCAAAGATAGAAATTTACACTATTTCTTTAGCATTTTCAAGCCGTCTTCCAGGGTGAATGTTTTTGTCTCTGCGGGCCTTGCCTGCAAAGTAACCTGAAGTGCAAAAAGCTTTGAGGATATTTGCTGCTTTGATGGTACCCATGTGCAGGCACAGTCTCATCTTAGGCTGTGTTGGCTCTTTCTGGAGCCTTCTCCCAAACAAGAAGAAAAGGGCTGTGTGGAAGAAAGTGAGTATGCGCACCAGAGCGAGACAGGAGAGGTATGAGGGAACACCAGCAGGGAAACCCCTCGGAGACAGGACGAAGTGGAGCTTGGTTAGGAGAGGGGCACAAAGCGTCCTCCTTCCATCAGCCCCAGAAACCTTACTTGACATTAAAATGAGCCCACAGCCATCCCACCTTCATATTTATCCCAATTCCACATGAGAACCTATAATTTCTTACTTTAAATGTAAACTAAAGGTGGCCTGGAGAACCTGTGACTACTTAAAAAACAGTAAGAGTGTTAGAAACATTTCCATGCATGTGTGGCTTGCCTTTAAAGGGATTGCCACTTGCTGGGAAGGAGTTCAGGTTATTTGAGTATTTACTGGCAGAGAAAGGAGAAAGGTGATTTGACATGAATCACACTTAAACCTTGAGAGACTCTATAGAGGAGAAATACTAAACACTTGTAGTAAGACTATTGTCATTACAGATTCATAGAGCAAAAAAAGACCTTAAAGATGACCTCACCTCCTAGCCCCTGCCTTTGTTTGTTTGTTTGAAACGGAGTCTCACTGTCACCCAGGCTGGAGTGCAGTGGTGTGATCTTGACTCATTGCAACCTCCACCTCCCTGGTTCAAGCAATTCTCCTGCCTCGGCTTCTGGGGTAGCTGGGATTACAGGTGCCTGCCACCACTCCCAGCTAATTTTTTTGCACTTTTAGTAGAGATGGGGTTTCATCATGTTGGTCAGGCTGGTCTTGAACTCCTGACCTCGTGATCCACCCACTTCAGCCCCCCAAAGTGTTGGGATTACAGGTGTGAGCCACCGCGCCTGGCCCTAGCCCCCCTCTCTTAAGAAGAGTAATCTCAGCTCAGAGCGTGAGCTGACCCAAGGTGAGGTGGCTGGTCAGTGGCATACCCTGGGTGAGATCTCTCTCCAGGATGTTAGCCTGGAAAATGCAGAAAGCTGGACTTCCACCAAACTTTCGTTCCAGATAAAACTGAAAAGAATGTGAGTCTTTTCATCTAATGCTGCCCTATAAAATCAGAGTAAGGGAAAAGCCAGTTTGTAAAAGCAAATGACCACACATACAGTTTCTAAGTTCACGATCTGCAAGTCGATGTAGAATAAAATCTCTGGCTGTACATTTTCAAAGATCTTGGCAAATTACTCTCATTCATTCTACTTTGTATTTCTTTAAATAGTAGTGAAGTTTAACATCTTTCCATATGTTTTGGGGCCATTTATATTTCTTCTGGGAATCACATTTTCCTATACATGGTTCCTGTCTTAATGATTTCTAGAAGTTCTTTGTTATATGTGCTACACGTTTTTCCCAATGTTAATTTATGGTGCCTTTGGCCCCACAGAAGTTGACAATTTTAATAGACTATATATTTCCTTTTGATTTGACTGGGTTTGGTGTTTTACTTGGGAAGGTCTTATCCATCCCCAAAACATAAAACTATCTTCCTGTAATATTTACTTATTTTTTTTAACATTTAGATATTTAATCTGCCTAAATTTATTTTTGTATATTGTGTGAATTAGGATTCTAACTATTTTCATCTGACCTGGAAAAGCCAGTCGACAGCTAGGTTGTGAGGGAGCTGAGTTTTGAACCCAGCCTGTCTGCCGAAGCCACGTTCTTAACCACTGTGGTTCGCTACTCCTCTGAGTTAGTATTAAAGGGATCTTACTGGGGGAAAAAATGTAGGTATATCATTAAATAAGAAAACTTGATCTATTGCTTTTTGTTTTGCAAATAGTATTGACAATGTAGCATTCTCCTACAGGTAGCCTCCATGAATAAATGTTTAAAATAAAGAGGCCAGGTGTGGTGGCTCATACCCGTAATCCCAGCACTTTGGGAGGGAGGTGGGCAGATCACCTGAGTCAGGAGTTCAAGGTCAGCCTGACCAACATAGTGAAACCCCATCTCTACTAAAAATAAAAATATTAGCCGAGTGTGGGGGTGGGCGCCTGTAATCCCAGCTACTCAGGAGACTGAGGCACCAGAATTGCCTGAACCCAGGAGGCAGAGGTTGCAGTGAGCTGAGATTGCACCGCTACGCTCAAGCCTAGGCGACAGAGCGAAACTCTGTCTCAACAAAAAATAAAATAAAAATAAAAAGATAGTAGAAATAACCGGAGTAGAGAGGAAACTGAATTTGTCTTTCATAGCATGGTGCTAGGTGATTGTTAGGATATCAGATAGAAGTATCTAGTTTATTCTCCTGGATTACCTAGTGTTTTTAATGCTAAACAAAATATATTCTACAACGATACCTAATTTTTTACAAGATAGGAGTAAGAATGCATAGTTATTAATAGCAGCTACATCACCTCAGTTGTCTTTGTTGTGATATTCTGTCATCTAAGATTTTGCAAAATTCTTTTCACAGATATGCGAGGATTCATGACAGCTCATGGACAACCAGACCAGCCTCGGTCTGCGCGCTATATCCTGAAGGACTACGTCAGCGTAAGTGAACCCTGCCTCTCATGCGCTCGAATACCTAGGTCTCTTTCCACATTCTGTGTTCTTAGATAATGGCAGCCTGTTCGATGATAAAGGAAATATTTTTTCATTGAAACTGGAACTGTGTTCTTGATCTAGGGTAGTTAACGTTACATGGATTAAAAGATGGTGGTCTCTGAACACCTATTATGAGTGAAAATCACCCATTTATGCATCCGGCTTTTCCGTCTCCTACAGCCCTTTGCTCGTTCTGATTGCAATCACTGTCACAGTCCTCTTTGTAGTATAGCTGTTTATATACCTAGCTCTGTATTTCTCTAGTAATGATAATAATAACAGCTAACATTTCTTGGAAGCTAACCCTGCTAGACATAGTTCTGTTTTACGTGTGTCATCTCAGTAAAAATACATAACAAGTCGGTGAGATTATTATTTCTCCTATTCAAATGAGAACATGCTATTTGGGGGTTTCCCCATGGTAAAAAGGAGATGAACTGGGCCTATCTCATGAGATTATAGTGTGTTGGGGGGGCACTAAGCTCAATGCCTGGCACATAGTGAGCCCCCAATAATTGTTATGTATTAAGTTTCTTTCCACAAATAAGTATTACAGGGCCCTGTTAATAACCAGTTGTGAGGGTTAGGCTTTTTTTTTTTTTTTTTTTTTTGAGTCAGAGTCTTGCACTGGAGTGCAGTGGCTCGATCTCGGCTCATTGCAACCTCTGCCTCCCGGGTTCAAGCCATTCTCCTGCCTCCGCCTCCTGAGTAGCTGGGATTACAGGTGTGTACCACCACACCCAGCTAATTTTTGTATTTTTAGTAGAGATGGAGTTTCATCATGTTGGCCAGGCTGGTCTCAACTCCTGACCTCGTGATCCGCCTGCCTTGGCCTCCCAGAGTGCTGGGATTACAGGCGTGAGCCACCACGCCTGGCTGAGGAGTTGGCTTTATTGCCTCCTCTTCTCAAGACCACATCAGTGGAGCTCTTGGAGCATAGTGGCAACCATATGGGCTTGCCTTCCGTTCAGGAAGAAAGCAGTTAATACCATTGCTATGGATAAGTCATGTATTCATTTACCACTTACTATGGAGGATGTAAAGATGAGGTAAAAATAGTCACAGCCTTCAGAACATTTATGATGGAAGGAGGCAGACGTGCACCCAGTGAGCACCTGCAACCCCGCATACAGGAGTCTAGGAACTCTCCTGACTTTAATAGTCTGCCCAACATTACCATTAGTCGTAACTGTTCAGTTGTGTCTTGAGTTTTGTTTTGGAAAATATTCACCATAAGAATAATCATGTCAGTATACTGAAGAATACTTGCATGGGAATGAAACCAAGGGAAAAGAAGAGATTTCATGCTAGTCTGGGGGGGCATGGGAAGAGCTAGCTAGGTCTCTCGAACACTTTGACCATTAATGTATTAGAGAAAGGACTCTTCAGCTGCAGTAAACCAAAACTTAACTCAGCTAACTTAACCAGAAGGCAGAAAGCTCCATCAGAGTGTGACTGGGTGGAGATGTCTCCTCTGAGGCCACAGATGGCACTGAGGATGCACCGTTCTCATTCATGTTGTCTTTGTAGGGTAAGCTGCTGTACTGCCATCCTCCTCCTGGAAGAGATCCTGTAACTTTTCAGCATCAACACCAGCGACTCCTAGAGAAACAAATGAATGGTGATCAAATAAAAATGCAGCCAGGCAGAAATAAAAAAGCAAAGCAGATTGAAAATATAGTTGATAAAACTTTTTTCCATCAAGTAAGTTTTAAGGCTTTTCTTAAACCTCTGAGCCAACACTCTTGATAACAGCTTTAATCAGTATCACATGCCATAAACACATTTCAATAACCTTAAAAAGGATTTAATAATCCCCAAAAGAAACCTTACTTATTAACAGTTACCCCTTGTTCCCCTTTTCTGCCAGCCCCTGCAACCAATAATCAATCTTTATGTGTAGATTTGCCGGTTCCGGACATTCCACGTGAATGGAATCATACTCTGTGCTCTTTGGAACTGGCTTCTTTCACTTAGCAGAATATCTTTTGTTGTTGTTGTTTTGACACAGAGTCTTGCTCTGTCACCCAGGCTGGAGTGTACTGGACCAATCTCGGCTCACCGCAATCTCCGCTTCCCAGTTTCAAGCAATTCTCTTGCCTCAGCCTCCTGAGTAGCTGGGATTACAGGCGCACACCACCACGTCCAGCTAATTTTTTTTTTTGTTTTGTTTTTTGTTTTTTTAGTAGAGATGGGGTTTTACCATGTTGGTCAGGCTGGTCTCAAAACTCCTAACCTTGAGATCCGCCCGCCTTGGCCTCCCAAAGTGCTGGGGTTACAGGCATGAGCCACCACGCCTGGCCTTAGTGTGACATGTTAAAGATTCATCCATGTTGTAGCTTGTGTCAGTATTTCATTCCTTTTTATTACCAAATAATATTTCATTGTATAGATATGCCACATTTTGTTTGTGTATCATTTGATGGACATTTAGGTTGTTTCCACTTTTTGACTACGATGAATAATGGTGTAGAAGTTTTTGTGTGGACATGGATTTCCTTTCTCTTGAGTATATACCTAGGCGTGGGGTTGCTGGGTCATATTGTACCTCCATGTTTAACATTTGAGGTGTTACCAAACTTTTCAAAAGTGGCTGTGCTGTGTTACATTACCCCCAGTGATGTGTGAGGTTTCTAATTTTCTCCTCATCCTTGTCAGCATTTATTATGTCCCATCTGTTTTTATGGTAGTCATCCTAATACATCTGAAGTAGTACTGCAT
This sequence comes from Cacajao melanocephalus, assembly GCA_963573385.1. Taxonomy (NCBI): domain Eukaryota; kingdom Metazoa; phylum Chordata; class Mammalia; order Primates; family Pitheciidae; genus Cacajao; species Cacajao melanocephalus. The sequence continues at coordinate 63,244 of CAUYLG010011628.1, read as the reverse complement.
TATAGTTTTGACGGTATTTCCCTAATTACTAGTGATGCTGAGCATCTTTTTATGTGCTTAGTGGCACATGGATGTTTTCTTTAGAGAAACGTCTATTATTAAGTTGTAAGAGTTCTTTATATATTTGGGATACAAGTCCCTTATCAGATTTATGATTTACGAATATTTGCACCCATTTAGTCAGCTGTCTTTTCTCTGAGCCAACACATTTGGTGATAGAAAGTACTAAAGAACAGACTTCATAAATGTCTTCTGCACTTTAAAATATTGATGACTTTAGTTGCTGATATCACAGCTACAATTTGTCAGCAGTATTTTAAAGGACAAATCTGCATGCCAAAGAGGTAAATCATATAGTTGTACCCAATGTAGCTTAAAAATGTTTTAAGTGACTACTGTAGCAAAAACGGAACAGGGGTTAGGAGGGGGTGGTCAGCTGTGTCCCAAGAATGTTTTTGTATTTATCCAGTGCTTTATCTGCGGGCCTCACACAGTGAGCCTGGAAGCAGGCCCAGCGGATAGTATTCCCTGAGGACACTGGGGCTCCAAAAGACTGAGCTGCCTGAGGGCACTTGCTTTAAACTGCAGAGTGTTACTTAGACGTTCGCAGCTCCTACTGTGAATTATTTCCAAGTTGGCACCAGTATTTGGAAGAAAATTTACCAATATGCAAAAAGATTACAAGTTTCTTCTTGGGCCTACAACTGTCATACAGAATGTTTATTTTGAATTTTTAAATGTTTACAGGTTTCTAAAGGCTACGTACAGGAAAGCTGAAAACTTGCCATAATTTTAATATAATTCATATGTCTAAACCATAGCCTCTAGAGTAATATTTTACTATTATAAGTAACTTGTAAATCATATTGTAATTTTTTTTTTTTACTAAGTAAACTTAAAATTTGTTTAAAGTCCATTTCTAATTTGGTTGAAGCAGGTTGTTTTGATATTAGGACAAATGTCCAGAAAACAGCTGGGACTGAGTCTAGTTGTAGAGGGCATTTTAAACTATGGGACTAAACAAAGTTGATGAAGGAATGAGGAGGGAGAACAGATGACCTGAAGACAGAATGCTGGGGAGAGGAAGAGGACCAGTGAAAGGGATGGATGGAAATTCACTGAGTGGTTTACTCCTTTTTATCTTGAAGTGATCCACTAACAGTACTGTGCATATCCCTTAAAGGATAGCCTGCTGACATCTCAGATGATGTTTTCTCTTCTTTCCTAGGAGAATGTGAGAGCTTTGACCAAAGGAGTCCAGACTGTGATGGGTTACAAGCCAGGGAGCGGGGTAGTGACTGCGGCTACTGTGAGCTCTGAGCATGGGGCGGGGAAGCCCTGGAAGAAACACGGCAACAGAAATAAAAAAGAAAAAAGTCGTAGACTCTACAAGCACCTGGACATGTGAAGTTGGGCTACAACAGAATGTCATCTGCACTGTGCAGATGGGAAAGAGCAGAAGCCTCTGGTTGCGTGTGGAACGGTTCCAAGACACTGCACTGTAGAAGGGGCCTGCTCTTGTGGAGCACAGCTGCACCCGACAGTCTTCATGTCAGGACCGAGGGCCTCCTGAAAACACCAACTCTCACTAAAAGGAGCTATTGGGGAGCTCTAGAAACCTACTCCTGGCAGGCGCAGTGGTTCACGTGCCAACATGGTGAAACTCCATCTCTACTAAAAATACAAAAAAAACTAGCTGGGTGTGGTGGCATGCACCTGTAATCCCAGCTACTCGGGAGGCTGAGGCAGGAGAATCCTTTGAACCTGGGAGGCAGAGGTTGCAATGAGCAGATATCGTGCCATTGCACTCCAGCCTGGGTTACAGAGTGAGACTCCATCACAAGAAAAAAAACGACAAGGGATAGTTGATGAGACACATTTGGGACAAAGGTGAAACAGGAATTCCCCATTCCGAATGCCCTCGTTGGGTTCCTCAGACTCTAAACAAGGGACTTGTGTTCAGTTAGTGGGTAGTGGGGGCTCACTTCCACTGAGGAACATGTAGAATATATCCACCGAGTGACAGGGAAGCTGGGGTATTTACTAATTAACCCCATCTTCACTGGTTATTCCACTTATTTAAAATATGTCCAGAATAAGCAAATCTCTATATAGAGGAAGTAGATTAGTGGTTTCTTAGGGATAGGAGGGAATGGGAAGACTGAGGCCTTTCTTTTGCAGTGATAAAAATGTCCTAAAATTGGTTGTAGTGATGGTCACACAACTCTGTGAATGTGCTTAAGACCATTCATTGGTGAATTGTATGGTATGTAAATTATAGTTCAATAACATAGTTAGAAAATATAATCCAAAGCATGAAAGCACTACTGATACGGTTTAGATCTGTGTCCTCACCAAATCTCATGTTGAAATGTAAGCCCCCATGTTGGATGTGGGGCCTGGTGGGAGTGATTGGATCATAGTGGGGAGTCCTCATGAATGGTTTGGCTCCATACCCTCCGTGCTGTTCTTGTGATAGGGAGGTCTCGTCACATCTGGTTGCTTCAAAGTGTATGGCACCTCCCCTCTGTCTCCCTCTTGCTCCAGCCATAGAAGACGTGCCTGCTTCTCCTTAGCCTCTGCCATGATTGTAAGCTTCCTGAGGCCTCCTTAGAAGCAAAAGCTGCTGTGCTTCCTGTACAACCTGCAGGACCGTGAGCCAATTAAACCTCTTTTCTTTATAAATTATCGTCTCAGGTATTATCTATGTTTCTTTTGATGCGAGTCAGAGTCTCACTCTTGCCCAGGCTGGAGTGCAGTGGCACGATCTTGGCTCACTGCAACATTCCCTTCCCAGAAGAGAAAGCTGTTGAACTGTCTACCCCAGGCGGCTGGGATTTACGGTCACCATCGGCTGCCCTCGCCCAGGCTGCTGCAGCCCTTCCTTCAGAAGGACGGTGCCTGAGGTCCTGCTGCCCCTGCCAGCGGGAAATGCCTCTGAGCAGTCACATCACTGCCCACTGTCCGGGACAAGTGCTCCAGTCCTCTTGTTAGTTAGGGTTTCTTTTCAGCTAGCTCTGAACCGTGGCCAAAAACGTAATCTTTAGCTCCTGGGCAGCTGCTGGACCTCTGAGGAGCCTGGTTAAGGAACTGATTCATTTCCTGAGGGCTGACCACGTGCAGAACCCTGTGGAAAGTACAGGGAAGCCTGGGCGGGGTTCTAATGGCAGGGAGGGAGTTGGTTAGAAGATACTATCTGAAGTGTTCGCTGCAGGATGAAGTCCTGACTCCCTCGCCACTGGCCGCTGTCTCACCTCCCCTCCTGTGGGTGCTGCTCTGCCTCTGCTCTTTTCCTTTCTCCTACCATCTCTTGCTGCCTCCGAGGGCCTCTGCAGAGCTGCTGCCATGGCCTTGTTGCCAAAAGCAAACATTCTCCAAGGCCCAGTTCATGTGTTATTTCTTGAAAACCTTCCCTCACACCCCCGCTCACAAAGCAGGGTGTCGGCAATGTACTTTAAACATGTCCCTGCTGTAGTACATGTCACATTTTTATGGCCTGTTTAAAAATCAGGGTATTTGGCAGAGCACAGTGGCTCTTGCCTATAATCCCAGCACTTTGGGAGCCCGAGGCAGGTGGATCATTTGAGATCAGGAGTTCAAGACTGGCCTGGCCAACATGGTGAAACCACGCCTCTACTAAAAATATAAAAATTAGCTGGGTGTGGTGGTGTGCTCCTGTAATCCCAGGAAGTGGAGGTTGCAGTGAGCCAACATGGTGCCACTACACTCCAGCCTGGGTAACACATAGACAGTGTCAAAAAAAAAAGCAAAACGCCAGGCGTGGTGGCTCACGCCTGTAATCCCAGCACTTTGGGAGGCCAAGGTGAGTGGATCACGAGGTCAGGATTCTCCCTCTATAAACCCTAGAATGGATACAGCCCTGCTGACACCCTGGCTTTGGTCTAGTGAAACTGATTTATAACTTTTGGCCTCTGGAACTGTGAAGGAATCAACTAAAGTTGTCCCAATTTGTTACAGTAACCACCAGAAACGAATCTATGCTGCATCCGAGGACACATGCCCAGGGAGCTGGATTTATGTTATATGTAAATTTTCGGGGCCACAAAGAAAAGTCAGCACTGGGACAAAGGATCTCTCAGCAAGGCAATCTTTACTTCCTGCAGAAAGGGTACTTTCGCCAGCAGTCTAGATTGTGTTCAGTTTTAGATTGTGAGGTCTGGCTCCAACCGAGATCAGACACAGCAGTAAGGATGATCCCAAATGTGTAAAGGATAAATATGTCTGCTTTTCCTTTGTTTATTGTACTCTCATGGCAAGATGGCTAACAGGAGCACCCTTTCTGCAGGAAGTAGATTGCCTTGCAGTGAGCTGTGATACCGGCGATCTACGGACCACACCGCCCCAACTGCTCAGCCAGGGGACTCAAAACAAAGGACTCAAACCCTTGAACTAGGGGTTTTTAGTCTGGGCTCCTGGGGAATCCATAGTTGAATTTCAAGGGGCAGAGAGTGGTTCATAAATTCTTTAAAATTGTATGAGAAACTGTGTGTGGTGTGCACATACGTTCTTACTTTTCAAAGATGGGTTTCGTTTTTTTTTTTTTTTTTCAGATTCTCAAAGAGGTCACAAAAAATGGTTAAGAACTAACCACTAACCATTAACCACTAATCTAAGAACAAAGTGCTGAGGTGTGTAAATCCAGCCCAGAGTGGGTGGGGGGAGGAATAAAACACCTTTTAAATCAGGCCCAGCTCTGAGAGTTCATGCTGAGCCTGAGTGGGAGGGAAGCCATAGTAATGTGAATCAAATTAAGAGTGGTATCTTCAAATCTCTACAAACTCACAGCTCAGGGAGCTCTGCCCTAGGGACTGGTGAGAGGGTGACACAGGACTGGATGGGGCATTTCCCTACTGGAGCAGGATAGTGAGTGAATTATCTTTTTGAGAACAGCAGGTGGACAATATCCCCAGAGGAGTAAGGATTTAGGCAATCACGGGTTAGTATCTGAGAGAGAGAAAGGCAGAGATGACCACTGATGAGCACACAGGACACAGCAGAAGTTCCAGGAACAGACAGCAGGGATTTCAGATTGGTGGCGGGGGAGGGGAGGTCCTTCCACAGTGTGGGAAGTGGCTCAGCTAGAAAGACCTGGTGGGTACTATTTATAGACTATGAGAAACTAATCACTCCATTCATTCATTCTTCATCTTGTTTTATTATTTTAATTTTGGCCCTTTTTGGTAAAAAGCATATTTTAATTATACCCTTTTGTTAAGTTGCTTGCTTAATTTCTTTTTTCTCTCTCTTTTTTTTTTTTTTTGAGACAGGGTCTTACTCTATTGCCCAGGCTGGAGTGCAGTGGTGCAATCTCAACTCACTGCAACCTCTGCTTTCAGGGTTCAAACAATCCTCTCATCTCAGCCTCCCAAGTAGCTGGGACTACAGATTCATGCCATGATGCCAGGCTAATTTTTTGTAGAGATGGGGTTGCACTGTGTTACTTAGGCTGACCTCAAACTCCAGAGCTCAAGTGATCCACTCGCCTCAGCCCTCCACCCCACAAATTGCTGGGATTACAGGTATGAGCCACAGTGCCCCACCAGTTGCTTGCTTAATTTCTCTCCTACTGGACTGTAAGCTCCATGAAGGTAGGACCCATATCCATTTCACTCAATAAGTGTCCCCAGCTCCTAACACAATGCCTGTGTTAGTCCGTCTAAGCTGCTATAACAAAATACTTTGCACTGAGTGGCGTGTAAATGACACAGATTTGTTTTTCACGGTTCTGGAAGCTAGGAAGTCCGAGATCAAGGTGCCTGCAGATTTGGTGGAAGCGCATGCTTTCTGGTTGCTGCTGTGTCTCCACCCTCATAACCTAATGACCATTAAAAGGCCCCACCTCCTAATACAGTTTGGTGCAAAAGTACATTTATTTATTTATTTATTTACTTAGAGACAGAGTCTTGCTGTGTCGCCCAGGCTGAAATGTAGTGGTGCGATCTCGCCTCACTGCAACCTCCACCTCCCGGGTTCAAGCAATTCTCCTGCCTCAGCCTCCGGAGTAGCTGGGATTACAGGCGCCCACCACCATGCCTGGCTAATTTTTGTATTTTTTTTTAGTAGAGACGGGGTTTCACCACGTTGGCCAGCCTGGTCTGAACTCCTGACCTCGCGATCCGCCCGCCTCAGCTTCCCAAAGTGCTGGGATTACCGGCGTGAGCCTCCGCGCCCGGCCAGAATTGTACATTTTGAAAGCACTAAGTTTACAGCATATAAATAGTATCTCCATAAAGCTGTATTTTTTTAATTAAATGATTTTTTTTTCAATCCTGTAGAAATAATTTTTTCAAGTCATGTCTTGCTTTAAGCAAACTTACTAAAATCAATAAGGAGATTTAAAAATTACAAAAATAGTTTGCTCTCAAGAAAAACAGCTCTGTGTACTTGAACTGTGCGACATGTGGCTGGACAGGAGGCGGCCGGTTCCAGAGAGAAGCAGCTCCTTGGCTGCGGGGGCTGTGGTCTAGGATGACATCCAGAATCCGGGCTTGGGCGACTGCCTGGGGGCAGACGGTGCCGGGGGCAGCTCCAGAAAGGAGAGTGAGAGGCGGATGTGGGGGTATTTGTTTTCCGGCATGTTAGTTTCCTCCTTCCTGGCCTTGCACCCCACCCTTTTTATTGCGCCCTGTCCGGTATCAGGACCAGGCCCCGTTCACCTTGGGATCCTAGCACCCAGGCGCTTCAGCAGCGCAACTAACTGTATTGTTGGCTCGGGAAAAGGTGCCGAATGCAGGAAGGGACCCGGTCCTCCCTGTGCCCAGCCGCCTGCCCCGCTCCGGCCAGGATGTTGGAGGTGGGTGACCGCGAAGGGGTCCGCGGGGAGCTGGCGCCGCCGCGGGCCGTGCCTCGGGTGCTGCAGTCTTTGTGCCCGGGCAGCTCCTGGCTCCCGCCGCTGGGGGGCGGCCTCCTCCCCGCCGACCCCCGACAATAGCGCGAGGGGTGGGGAGCGCGCGGTCCCGGAAACTTTTCCTCGGCGCCTTCGCAGTCGCCGCCCGCGTCCGGGAGCGCGCCCTTCTCTGCCCGCGGTCGGTGCGCTCGGCCAGGACCGCTGCGGCGGAACGGAACCCAGAGAAGGGGGCGCGGGGCAGCCGGCGCTCGCGGCTGCCTGCGGCGGGGGAGGCTGTGCCCAGGTCCCCAGCCCCGCGGAGCTCGCCCAGCCGCGCCATGGGGGAGGCGCCCAGCCCCGCACCCGCGCTCTGGGATTGGGACTACCTGGACCGCTGTTTCGCCCACCACCGCGTCTGCATCTCCTTCGGCCTGTGGATCTGCGCCTCCTCTTGCTGGATCGCCGCCCACGCGCTGTAATGGGGCCCTGGGTCGGGGGGCTGCCGGGCGGGGAAACAAGCGCCACGCCCCTGCTACTCCCTGTTGGAAACCTAGAGGAGGGGGCGGAAAGGGGGGCTCAGTAACAGGATCAAATGGAACATTGCTCTGTAGACTGAAGTGGGGTACTTCTTTCCAGATCCCACGCACAGGGAAGCTGGGCTGTGAGCCACAGGGAGGAGGCTGGGTAGTGCAGCGGACGGGGCCCCGAGTACGACGCGAGCCCTGGTGCTGTTGTCAGCCCTTGCCCCGTTGACTCGTGGTATGACCTTCGCAAGCTCTGGGCCTCCTGTGACTGGGGATAATACCACATAGGATGATGGGAGGATTAAATGATTCAGTATGGGTAAAGCGCTTATTAAGTGCTCATTAAACATCATTTGTATTGCTCCAGCTAAGCCACCAACTCTTAGGACCTTAGGTTTTGGCCTCAATTTACCCAAAGTCCTCTTAGGCAGGAAGGGGAGTGACGATCCAACTGCCCTGTCTTTGCCCTGGTCTGTCCAGCACCTGGACTGGTTTCACCAGATGCTCACCATAGCCTAAGTTCTAAGAGTCAATCTCCAGGTCCTCAGCCGCCCTGTCCTAAGCATGGAAATCCACTAGCATTTTCCAGGATGGTACCGTCCAAGCGTTCCCAGGCGGGGAGAAAGGACTAGCACCCTTGGGAGAGGTTACAACTGTCTCCCCATAGGTGCTCAGTGGTTATTCTCCTAAGGCATGTGGTCGTATTGCAGAGATTCTGCAGCCCCACTACCCAGTGACTGGAATACAAATAAAAAGACGCCTAGAACATTTACTATGGGCCCAGCGTTGCATTCATTTAACTCATTCAACGCCTGCCACTCACAATATCAGCACCAGGAGGTAGGTCCTGTCACCCCCACTTTTGGTAAGGAACCCTGAGGTTCTGAGAGTTTAAATAACTTGTCTGAGTGAAAGGAAACAACCAAAACCCCAGATCCTACTGAAAAGGGGCAGGCTGGTAAAAGAGATGAAACTGTCCTGATCAGAGGCTGGAAACTAACAAGGCACTGGACACCCATTATCCGTTTGTTCCTCACAGAGTCCTCAGACCAGCACTGTTAGGCACTTTCCAACCTTGGAGGGGTTAAGAGCAAGCCTCTGCTTCTCACCCTGCCTGGGATCTGGACACACCTATTTGTTTTCAGGGCCTCGCCATCCCTGAACGTCCCCTGTCCTCTTTCTCTTTGGAGGACATGTCTTCGGAGTGGTGTGTGGGCTGGGTTAAGGTCAGCTGGAACCGCGGCCCCAAGAGCTGGGGATGTGGCTGAGAACAGGGTATGGAGCAAAGCCCCTGCATGTGAAGCCAGAAGACCACTACCAACTCACCTTCTCACCAGTGGCCTCACTTTTCTCCTCTCAAATGGGAGCATTGATAAAAATTATTTCTAATTTGGGTCCGCCTCCGGGAGTCTCCAATTTAAGAATCTTCACTCCTGGCCGGGCGCAGTGGCTCACGCCTGTATCCCAGCACTTTGGGAGGCTGAGGCGGGTGGATCACCTGAAGTCAGGAGTTCAAGACCAGCCTGGCCAACATAGTGAAACCCCGTCTCTACTAAAAATATGAAAAATTAGCCGGGCATGGTGACAGGCACCTATAATCCCAGCTACTCGGGAGGCTGAGGCAGGAGAATCAGTTGAACCCGGGAGGCGGAGTATGCAGTGAGCCGAGATTGTGCCATTGCACAGCCCAGGCAACAAGAGCAAAACTCTGTCTCAAAAAAAAAAGGATCTTCACTCCTTGGCCTTGAATTGGTTTTAGGAGCCCAGGACCCAGATTAAAGTTGATGTTGCCCACTATGAGCTTTGGGCTTGGGCCAGCAGGTCAAGAAATGTTTAGAAGGCCGGGCGCGGTGGCTCATGCTTGTAATCCCAGCACTTTGGGAGGCCAAGGTAGGCAGATCACCTGAGATTGAGAGTTCAAGACCAGCCTGAGCAACATGGAGAAACCCCATTTCTACTAAAAATACAAAATTAGTCAGGTATGGTGGCACATGCCTGTAATCCCAGCTACTAGGGAGGCTAAAGCAGGAGAATCTCTGGAACCTGGGAGACGGAGGTTGCGGTGGGCCAAGATCATGCCACTGCACTCCAGCCTGGGTGACAAGAGTGAAACTCCGTCTCAAAAAACAAAAAAGAAAACAAATATTTAGAAAGCGAAAGCCTTCTGTCATCCACCATTCCCGAGGACAGTCACTCAGAATCAGCCAGATTGTTCTGAGGATGTGGAATGAGTGCCGCCCTCTGGTTGACGGAAATGAACCAGAGCTGTAGTCATGCCTCAGTGTCTCCAGAGAAATGTAGCAAAGAGGCACCTACAACAACGCATTTCTGAGACCCTGTCAGTGATGCTGATAGAAACCTCCGGCCTCTTCCAGCCCTTCCTGCCCTGCCCTTCTGTGCGTATTCTCTGGTGGATATGGGCCGGGGAGGGGCCGTAAGGAGAGAATCGACCGTGGGGGTTCTAAGGAAAGGTCAGCACAAAGTGCTAGAAAGGCTCTCCCTGAGTAAGGAACATGCGCAACATGGGCACAGGCCAGCAGAAGCCAGGCTGCCCCACTTCCCAGATGGTTTAGAAGAATTTCAATTTAAGTTATTTCAGAGAAACAAGTTGTCTTTTTAATTTAGACAGTTAACTCTGCTCTGCAGTTGTCTGTAGTGGTTGGGTTGTTTTTTTGTTTTTTTTGTTTTTTTGTTTTTTGTTTTTTTTTGGGAGATGGAATCTCACTCTATCACCCAGGCTGGAGTGCAGTGGCATGATCTCAGCTCACTGCAACCTCTGCCTCCTAGGTTCAAGCAGTTCTCCTGCCTCAGCCTCCCAAGTAGCTGGGATTATAGGCACTTGCTACCACGCTCGGGTAATTTTTGTATTTTAGTAGGATTTCATCATGTTGGCGTGGCTGGTCTTGAACTCCTGACTTCAGGCGTTCAAAGTGCTGGGCCTTGGCCTCCCAAAAGTGCTGGGATTATAGGAGTGAGCCATCCTACCTGGCCTGGGTTACTTTTATAACCCTCCTGTTTCCTTTTCAAAAACTAAAACCCGATGGCTACATTTTCAGTGCTAAATGGGGAATCATCAAATGGAGCCAGCCTGATTTGGAGTCTGAACGTAATTTCTCTTCACTGAAAGAGGCGGTGTCTTCACATCTCACGAGGTCTAACTCCTGCCGTGTGCATCTGGACAGGCGGCTTGGGAGTCTTCTGATTGTTTCGCATCTGGAAACTAAGTTCAAAAACGCCTCCTAAATACCTTGGGGACGCATGAGGATGCAGGTCATAGTTGCCCTTTTCAGATGCACGAGTTTGGGTCCAAACTCATGGGTCTTATGTTCTGTCCACACCCCTGTCACCCCAGGCTTCTCTATCTGAGATGTGCAAAGAAATCCAGACAGGACCAGTCGCCACTGTGTGCTGCGTGCTGCCTCCTGACCAGTCTGTGTGACACCGTCGGGGCTATTCTGGCCAGACAGCTCACAATCCAGGTATGTTGGGCCTACAGCTGATGGTGGCTTAGGCCAGCAGAGACCTGACCTCTCTCTCTGGTGGAGCCATGTGGCTTCTGTCCTGTTGCTTCAACGTGCGTAGCGCAGTGTCGCCTGAGAACCTGTGCCTTTGCTGTTCTTTCTGCCCCCCTCCGAGGCTCTTGTTCCTGATATCCGCTTGGCTCCCTGCTTAGTCCTTCAAGTCCTTGCTCAAAAGTCACTTCATATGGCCAGGTGGGGTGGCTTAGGCCTGTAATCCCAGCACTTTGGGAGGCTGAGGCGGGTGGATCACTTGAGGTCGGGAGTTGGAGACCCTGTCTCTACTAAAAACAAAATTAGCCGGGCGTGGTGCAAGCCTATAATCCCAGCTACTTGGGAGGCTGAGGCAAGGGGAATCACTTGAACCTGGGAGGCAGAGATTGCAGTGAGCCGAGATCGCCATACTGCGTTCCAGCATGGGTGACAGAGCAAGACTCTGTCTCAAAAAACAAGCAAAAGTCACCTTCTCAATAATACCTCCCCTGCTTATAATGGTGACCCACCTCTTCCACTAGTGTTCTGGATTCCGTTATTCTAATCTATTTTTTTTTCTATAGCTTAATCCCTAATGGACCATATACTTTACTTATGTGTACTCCTTTTTTTTGGAGACAGAGTCTCGCTCTGTCACCCAGGCTGGAGTGCAGTGACATGATCTTGGCTCACTGCAACCTCTGCCTCCTGGGTTCGAGCAATTCTCCTGCCTCAGCCTCCTGAGTAGCTGGGATTACAGGTGCATACCACAACACCCACCTAATTTTTTTTTTAAGCCTTCTGCAGCTTGTAACCCAGCTAATTTTTGTATTTTTAGTAGAGACAGGGTTTCGCCATGTTGCCCAGGCTGGTCTTGAACTCCTGAGCTCAGGACAATCTGCCCACCTCGGCCTCCCAATGTGCTAGGATTTACAGGCCTGAGCTGCCAAGCCTCACCTGTTTATTACTTCTTGTATGTGAACTCTCATTAGAATGTCAGCTCTACAAGGGCAAGGATTTGTTCACTGCTGTATCCTTATCACTTTAAACAGCACCTGGCACCTAGTAGGTGCTTAATAAATAGTCATTTAGAGCTTTGAACCAGCCCTAGCTCATGTAGGGGTGGCTGAGTCTTTTCCCAGGTAGTGATGTAGGCTTTGGGGCAAGGGAAAAGTAGCTTCAAGTTTCCCAAAAGCCTAGGCCCTCAGACAAACCTGTGTCGAAGGGTCCTATCCCAAAACACGTATTCCCCAGGAAACCCTGTTGTGCCCCCTGTGGAGGCGCCTCCTGGGACTGTTCTTGGCCTTATGCCCATCCAGGTAGAAATGAAGGAAGGCAGCCTAGTGGGCAGGGCACAGATTTAGAGCATTCTAGACCCCACTTCAAGCAGCGTTGTCTCAAAAGCAAATCACCTGTCATTTTGGGTGCCCATTCTCATTAGCTAATAGAATACAATAGGGCCGGCTGGGTGAGGTAGTTCATGCCTATAATCCTAGCACTTTGGGGGGCTGAGGCGGGCACATTGCCTGAGGCCAGGCGAGACCAGCCTGGCAACATGGAGAAACTTGGCCCCGCGTGGTGGTACACGCCTATAATCCCAGCTACTCGGGAGGCTGAGGCAGGAGAATCGCTAGAATCTGGGAGGCGGAGGCTGCAGTGAGCCGAGATGGTGCCATTGCACTCCAGCAAAGATACTCGAATGCCAAGACTGTCTTCCCCTTTGCTCCCAGGTCTTCACGGGTGCCTACCTAGCAGCTATTGACTTAGTGAACTTCATGTTCACCCTCTTCCCAGTCTGTGGATCCAGATTCAAGTCTAATTCAGGTGAGTGCATGGCTGGCTGTTCTTGTCTCTCTTCATCCATTCATTCATCAGCACACCGAATGCCTACTCCTTATGGCTCTCTGAGTGGGCGCCAGCCAGACGCAGACAAAGGAAAGGGTCTCATTAGGGCCACCAGCTTGGAGATGTGTGCACACTGTGGGCAGCCGGAGGAGGGGAAGGGCTGTTGGTGTCAGGGAAGCTCAGGGCACTAGAGCTGGGACCACAGGCCGGGCATTTGGACACACAGAGCAGCGTGGGCAAAGGCTAGGAGGAGGGTGGAGCAGGGCGTGGGGATGAATAGTGATATCTCAGCGTGCAAGTTCGGGGTGGCCAGGTGAAGCTTCACAACTGCTGGAAGTGGATGCCAGGAACAGGCACGGGGCACCACAGGCAGGGGTTGGAAATGATGGGGCCAGGATGAGTGGCCCCGAGCGTCTGCAGCTGGGGCTTCTTGAGAAGGGTCAGCAGTGAGCTTGGACCCTTGTTTAAAAAGAGAGGATGAGGGGCTGGGTGCGGTGCCTCACGCCTGTAATCCCAGCACTTTGGGAGGCTGAGGCAGGAGATCAGTTTGAGGTCGGGAGTTTGAGACCAGCCTGGCCAACATGGTAAAAACCCATTTCTACTAAAAAAATAGAAAAATTAACTGGACGTGGTGGCATGCAGCTGTAATCCCAGCTACTTGGGAGGCTGAGCCAGAAGAGTCGCTTAAACCTGGGAACTGGAGGTTGCAGTGAGCCAAGAAAGCGCCACTGTAGTCCAGCATGGGCGACAAGAGTGAACTCCATCTCAAAAAAATAAAAGATAAAAAAGAGGGGACGAACTGCATGTGGTGGCTCATCCCTGTAATCCCAGCACTTTGGGAGGCTGAGGTGGGAAGATTGCTTTAGATCAAGAGTTTAAGACCAGCCTGGGCAACATAGCAAGACCCTAGCTCTGCAAACATTTTAGAAAGTAGCTGGGCATGGTGGTGCATGCCTATGGTCCCAGCTAGGGAGACTGAGGTGTGAGGATCACTTGAGCCCTGGAGGTGGAGGCTGCAGTGAGCTGTGATTGTGCCAGTGCACTCCAGCCTGGGCAGCAGAGCAAGACCCTCTCTCAAAAATAAACAAATAAATTAGAGGGACTGCTGCATCAGTGTGTACTGTAGCATGCCCTCAGCTGCTCAGTGCTGCCCAGGAGAGAGATGCTCTTTTTAGAGTTTCTCAGGAGAGAGCTGGGCAGTGGCTTATACCTAGAATCCCAGCCACTCATGAGGCTGAGGTGGGAGATTGCTTGAGCCTAGGAGTTCAAATCCAGCCTGGGCAATATAGTGAGACCTCATCTCTAAAAGAAAAAACAAATAGAATTGCTGAGAGCAGTGTCTATCTTATATTTCAAGGAAATTTTCAGACACCACTCATGGCTGGGCACGGTGGCTCACGCCTATAATCCCAGCACTGTGTGAGGCTGAGATGGGAAGATCATGAGGTCAGGAGTTCAAGACTAGCCTGGCCAACATAGTGAAACCCCGTCTCTACTAAAGCTACAAAAAATTAGGCAGGCGTGGTGTCGGGCACCTGTAATCTCAGCTACTCAGAAGGCTGAGGCAGGAAAATCACTTCAAACCAGGAGGCAGAAGTTGCAGTGAGCAGAGATCACGCCATTGCACTCCAGCCCGGGCAACAGTGCGAGACTCCGTCTCAAACAATGACAACAACAAAGAAACAAAGGCCCCGCTCGTTGCTATTTGTCCCGTTCACAGTTCCTGCTGGTGCCATCACCGATTCGCTGGTTGTTGCTTTTACCACGCTTGAGCTTGTACCAGTTCTGCTCTGCAGAGACTGTGGAAACCACCAGGGGATGATGCCTTATCCTTAGGAGTGCTAGTCCAGATGAGGCACTGCCGTCTGCATGCAGATACATGCAATAGAAGATAATGTCATCTCTCATCTCTGCCTAAGGAAGGAGAACAGCACCAGTTATGGGGGCAGGGGTGTGCATCCGTGGTGGAGAGGAAAGGCTCCTTGAAGAGGTGGCTCAGCTACAGGGCCTCGAAGGGTGGGGAGGAGCTGGCCTGCAGAATAATGTGGGACCCCGTTTCGGCGTCATGTGGGGAGCTGACACCAGTTCTTCCCATGCAGCTATCTGACAAGTTCTAGGTCCCAGGAGCCACGTGGGATTTTGGTGTCTGTTGCAGATTGGGAAGCCCGGGAGAGGAAGAGGAGGCGGCAGCTCGGGGCGGGTGTGTTTGCCCTGGCCCTGCCGCTGAGCCTGGGTCCATGCTGGGCTCTCTGGGTTGCTGTCCCGAAGGATTCAGCCACCATCCGGGGGCCGCAGCGGAGGCTGCTGGCGAACCTGCTGCAGGTGAGGCTGAGCCACTATGGGGAGGACTTGGGGTACCGCATGTCCTGCCAAATGCCCAGGATGGGATGAGACGGGGCCCGGGGGAATAGGGTTAAGCCTTCCACTGTTGGAAGAAACCTAAAAGCAGGAAAGGACTTCCGAGCTTTGGCTGTTTCTCGGGGCACATGGGCAGACTCCGCAGAGTGCTGATGGCAGATCACTTGTTCTTGCAGGAAAACCCTGAGATCCTCGGCTACCTGCTGGGTGGCATTGCTGCCTTCGGCTCCTGGGCTTCTCGGATCCCCCCTCTCTCCAGAATTGTGAGGCTGGGGGTGGGCCTGGGACTGTGGGTCACATGGCAGGTCTCAGGGCATCTGGAAGCATCCTGAGAGGGCCAGGTCATGGGGCGGGGGTGTGGCGTCACCGTGGGGGCATGCACGTGGACTCAGATTTTTCTCAAGAGCATTAGTGTGTATGACAGCAAGTAGGGGGTGTGTGTGGAGAGTGGGCAGCCAACCCGGGGCGTTCTGAGGACTGCAGGAGCCTCTTGAGGAAAGCCCAGGTGTACTTTCCCATTCCCTGTAGCAAATGAAAAGCCAGCTCTGAGGAAAAAGCCCCTAAACTGGATAGACCCAGGAGAGAATGAAATTTGAGAGACTACAGAAGTCAGCTATGAGGTTCTGCGTAGATCAAGAGTGTCTTACCGGCAGACATTCTCCAGGCATCCACATAGAGGGAGGCCCTGTGTTGACCAGTCCTTGGGGGATAAGATGTGAGCAGGGCCAAGTGCTCACCCTCCAGAGCTCACAGTCTCATGGAAGACACAGGAATGCGAAGCAGCATCTCCTAATGCTTGAAGAAAGATAGGAACGAATGTTTGGGGCCGAGCGTGGTGGCTCACACTTGTAATCCTAGCACTTTGGGAGGCTGAGGCAGGTGGATCACGAGGTCAGGAGTTCGAGACCAACCTGACCAACACAGTGAAACCCCATCTGTACTAAAAATACAAAAATTAGCTGGACGTGGTGACGGGCACCTGTAATCCCAGCTACTCAGGAGGCTGAGGCAGGAGAATCTCTTGAACCCAGGAGTCGGAGGTTGCAGTGAGCCGAGATTGTGCCACTGTACTCCAGCCTGGGCAACAGAGCTAGACTCCATCTCAAAAAAAGAAAAGAAAAAAAAGAAACAAACATTTGGGGTTTCAGAAGAGAGAGAGGAAAGAGAAGCCTCCTACGCTCTTCAAATGAGCAAGGGTGAAAACTGTTTACACTGCCAGGCGGCGGGGTAGTGGGGAGGTGTCATGTTGGCTCAGAAGGGAACGTGAATTTGAGGACACAGGCTAGGGAAAGGCCATCGGCAGAGGAGAGCACACAGGAAAAGCCCCCATGTGTGAAAGCGCCTGAGAAACAGCAAGACTGGACGTGTGACAGCCGCTCTGCCAAGTTTCTTGTGCAGATGACTCTGAGACAGCTGCTCCTGTCTCACTGATTAAACAGTGGCCAAACCCAACCCTGTGACATGCCATAGGCCCATTTCGTCTAAAAAGAATCAGCTGGGTGTGGTGGCTCCTGCCTGTAATCCCAGCACTTTGGGAGGCCGAGGCGGGTGGATCACCTGGGGTCAGGAGTTCAAGATCAGCCTGGCCAACATGGCAAAACCCGCATCTCTACTAAAAATACAAAAATTATCCAGGCATGGTGGCGGGTGCCTGTCATCCCAGCTACTTGGGAGGCTGAGGCAGGTGAATCACTGGAACCTGGGAGGTGGTGGTCGCAGTGAGCCGAGATCGCACCACTGCACTCCAGCCCCGGTGACAGAGCAATAATCCATCTCAGAAAAAAAAAAATTACTTGCCCAGGAGCGTCCTGATTAGCATTCGGGGATGGAGCATTGTTAGTGGTTGTTCGTGAAGTCAGTGAAGTTGAAGTCTGTTCTGTGACTGGCAGAAGCCTCGAGGGGCATGAGCCTCATCAGCAGGTGTCCTATCTTTAGATTAATGGAGGGGGAAGTGGCGACCACCAGGTGGTCAGCAGCCCACAAGGGTGGCCCTCCAGGGTGGTGTCAGAGCTGGGAGGCTGCTGGCATGAAGACCCGTGAAGGAGCTGGCACAGTGCCCTGACCGCCCGTAGTAATTCCCTAGGGCTGTCGTAGCAAAGTGTCACTAACTCTGAACAACAGAAGTTGATCGTCTCAGTGCCAGAGGTCAGAAGTCTGCGATAAAGGTGCCGGCAGGGCTGTGCTCCCTCTATAGGCGCTAGGGAAGGATCTGTTCCAGGCCTCACTCCTCTCCAAGGTTCAGGTAGCTCCTAGGCTTGTGGTGAAACTCCCAGTTTCATGTGGCCCTCCCTCTGTACCTTTCTGTGTCTGACTTGCTCCTTTTTATAAGGACATTGGAATAGGACCCACTCTAATGACCTCATCTTAACTGGATCATCCGCAAAAACCCTATTTCCAAATAAGGCCACATTTACAGGCACTTGGGGTTGGCATTTCCACATCTTGTTGTTGTTGTTGAGATGGAGTCTCATCTGTCACCCAGGCTGGAGTGCAGTGGCGCAATCTCGGCTCACTGCAACTTCTGCCTCCCGGATTCAAGCGATTCTCCTGCCTCAGCCACCAGAGTAGCTGGAATTACAGGCGTGTGCCACCACACCTGGCTAGTTTTTGTATTTTTAGTAGAGAAGGGGTTTCACCATGTTTGGCCAGGCTGGTCTCGAACTCCTGACCTCAAGTAATAATATGCCTGCCTTGGCCTCCCAAAGTGCTGGGATCACAGGTGTGAGCCACCGTGCCCAGCCTAGGGACTTCAACATCTTTTGGGGGCACATATTGCAACCCATAACACCACTCCCCCTAAAACAGTCCCCAGGCCAGCCCCAGCACTGTGTATTTTCTTCAGAGCATTTGTAACAACCTGAAATGTGCCCCTTATTTTCCCAGTTCTGCCTGGTCCGGCAGTGGAATGTTAGCACCTTGCGGGCAGTAGCCTTGTCTGTGTCGTTTCCCACTGCACTGTAGGCACCTGGGGCCTGATCATGGTAGGGGTCGGCAAACACCGAGAGAGCCATTTCATCTGGCCTGGAAAAAGGAAGCTGTTGGGTGCACAAATCAGAAGGGCTGTGTAGGGGCAGAAAGAGCAGCCTTGTTCTCTTGTCTCAGAGAACAGAACCAAGACAGGGAAAAGGTTGGGGATGGGCCTCTTCCTGTTTTTGTTTTGTTGTTTTTGTTTTTGTTTTTGTTTTTGAAATGGAGTCTTGCTCTGTCACCCAGGCTGGAGTGCAGTGGTGTGATCTTGGCTCACTGCAACCTTCGCCTCCCGGGTTCAAGCCATTCTCCTGCCTCAGCCTCCCGAGTAGCTGGGACTACAGGCACCCACCACCATGCCCAACTAATTTTTGTATTTTTAGTAGAGACAGGGTTTCACCATGTTGGCCAGGCTGATCTTGAACTCCTGACTTCATAATCTGCCCACCTCGGCCTCCCAAAGTGCTGGGATTACAGGCGTAAGGCACCGCGCCCAGACGTTGTTTTTGTGACAGAGTTTCGCTCATTGGCCAGGCTGGAGTGCAATGGCGCAATCTCAGCTCACTGCAACCTCCGCCTCCTGGGTTCAAGCGATTCTTCCGCCTCAGCCTCCTGAGTACAGGCGCCCACCACCATGCCCAGCTAATTTTTGTATTTTTAATAGAGACAGGGTTTTGCCATGTTGGTCAACTCCTGACCTCAGGTGATCCACCTGCCTCGGCCTCCCAAATTGCAGGGATTATAGGCATGAGCCAGCACACCCGGCCCCTTCCTGCTGAGTAAAAGGTAGAACTTCAGGGTAAGCCACTACACACTGCCTGGCATCTGGATAGCCGTCAGCATTCCCCCGTCTTAGGAGGTAGTCCTCTCCCTGTTCCTGTAAGGTATTGAAGCCTGAGGGCCCCTGGGCAGGATGATAAAGTGAGATTCCACTGGGGATTCAAAAAGGAAGCCTGCGGTATTTATAGGGAACTAGCTGCTGCCACCTGTCAGTGACTCTGGTCGCATGGAGAAGAGCAGGGCTAGGGTTTCCTTCGTAGGGAGAAACCAGCAGGATTTGGGGTATTCTGGGAAGCCAGGCCAGCATGGCTTCAGACCTTGGCTCTCCCAGAAGCTGCTCCTGACTCGGCCATGGTGGGGTTGCTGAGGAGATGGCGGGGTGGCTTTGGTGGGAAAGTCCCCGTTGTTCCAGGAGTGAGTACTTGAATGGGACAAGGGGTCCGAAACAGCCACTGATGAGTGAAGCGTTGTGCCGACACCAGGAGTCCTGGCAGCTGCAGGCACCATCTTGGCATGTGCTGCCTCCAGCCCCTACATGGACGTGCCAGGCAGCCCAGGGGAGCGTGCTGCCGGCATCTGTCCTGCCTGTAGGCAAGGCCTGCATAGGCTGGAGAGGGACTGCCATGTCTCATTCAGCCACAATCCAGTTCTGTTCTTCAAGCAGCAGTTAAGCACCTACTGTATGTCTGGCGCTGCAGATAAAAGCTCTCTATTTTTTTCAAGGTCAGCCCCAGGCCTGACCCTGAGAAGAGACTGATTTGGAAGACAGTGGGCACTGGCACTGGTTAGCATGGGAGAGAGGGCGGAGGCTCCCAGTGCGGGCTCATCCTGAGCAGCTGCGAGAGCAAGGCCAAGAGGCAGGAGGCCCAGGCCCAGCCAGTTCTGCGCGCCACCTCCCCTCTGGCCGTCAGTGTCCCCTGTAACATGGTGGTGGCGTGGTTAAGCCGGGAGGCCCCAAGGACCTCTAGCCAGAGAGTGCTGCTCCTGTGTGAGGCGGGAAGGGCTGATGGGAAGGAGCGTCATCTCCACCCTCAGCCTCTGGGTCCAGTGGGCCAGGCCCCACCCTCCCAGCAGGCTGCCCCACCGGAGAAGCATCAGACTGTGCTCTCGCTGTGATGCAGTCTTCAGGGGGCAGGCCAGACACAGGGAGGCCTGGGGACAAAACTGGAGGGGACACAGACAGAAACGTCACGCTCGTAAGGATTCTTTTTGACACTTAAAATTAAAATGGGGCAAAATTGGCCAAAACATGCTTTTCCTCCTCATTTTCTTCCATTCCCTAGCCAAGACCTGTATATCTGTAAAGATGGTCATCGAATGAACATATTTAATGAGTCATCTAATGAGTTTATATATATATTATATATAAACTAAATTTTATATGTATTATATATATACTAAATTATATATAAATTAAATTAAATTATGCATAAACTTATCTATATATAATTTATATATAATTTATCTATATATAATTTATCTATATATAATTTATATATAATTTATCTATATATAATTTATATAAAATTAAATTATACAAAAATCATAATTTGTGTATATATGAACTCATCTAATGAATTATAGTTTAGTTTATATATAACATATATATAACTTATCTATTGAGTTTAATATATAAACCAAATCATTTACAATTTTTATTCATGTATATTTAAATATATAAGTATATAATCATAAATATATGGTGTTGGCCGGGCGTGGTGGCTCACGCCTGTAATCCCAGCACTTTGGGAGGTGGAGGCGGGTGGATCACAAGGTCAGGAGTTCAAGACCATCCTGGCCAAAATGGTGAAACCCCATCTCTACTAAAAATACAAAAATTAGCCAGGCGCAGTGGCGGATGCCTATAATCTCATCTACTCAGGAGGAAGGCAGGAGAATCACCTGGACTCAGGAGGTGGAAGTTGCAGTGAGCCAAGATCATGCCACTGCACTCCAGCCTGGGCAACGGAGCAAAACTCCATCTCAAAAAAAATATATGGTGTTTACGTATACATATTCATGTATATATAAAGTGTCTTTCTGTATATAAAGACTACTTACATATAAATATAAATAGTGCATATTTCCTTTTTTTGAACAACATTTTCATAACATATTCTCCAGAAATGTCGTCTTGGCTTTAAAATTTTCAGAGTATCATTTCATTTTTCTGACCTTTCCCATCTGACCTGGCTCAGAAATGGTGGTCCCAGGGAGAGAAGGGTCAGGCCTTAGCTCTTCTAGTTCAATCCCTGTGTCTGGCTGTCCTTGCGTTGCTATAAAGGAACGTCTCAGGCTGGGTCATTTATAAAGACATGAGCTTTAATTGGCTCCCGGTTTTGCAGGCTGTCCAGGCATGGCGCCAGCATCTGCTGGGCTTCTGGGGAGGCCTCAGAGAGCTTTTACTCATGGCAAAAGGCAAAGCGTGAGCAGGCACGCCACTGGGTGAGAGAGCGAGAGAGTGCACTCAAGAGGGTGGGAGGGAAGGTGCCACACGTTTTTAAGCAGCCAGATCTCAAGAGAATTCACTGACAGTCGTGAGGGCAGCTCTCGGGATGGTTCCAAACCATTCATGAGAAATCCACCCTGTGCCCCACCTCCAACACCGGGGATTACGATTCAGCATGAGATCTAGGGGGACAAATGTCCAAACCATACCACTCCCCCTCATGTTTTCCCAGCAGACATTGATGAGCCCTTGCCCAGCGTCAGGTGCTGGGGCACTGAGATGATGAGGACCCCGCCCAGCTCTCAGGAGCCCTCTGACTGTGTAAAGAGCTGAGTCATGATCAATAAAAGATAGTCTGCTAGAGGGATGTGTTAGGTCCCAGAAGAGGGAGTTACTTGCTCCCCTTAGGATGGAGTTGGTAAGGGAAGGTTTCCCAGGGTTAAGTTCAAGCCAGGTTCTGAGGGATGAGTAGGAGTCTGACAGGAGAAGAAGCAACTTGAGCAAAAACTGGAAATGTAACAGAAGCATTGCCCTGGGGGACTGGCTGTGGGCAGAGGGCTTGCCCTGCAACCTGCTGTGCCACTGAGGGACCTGGGTCTTGTGATCTGGTGCTCCTCCCTGCCCAGCCCCTTCCTTTCTCTGTGCAGTGCCGGGGGAAGACATTTCCCTCCATCCACCTGTGGACCCGGCTCCTGTCGGCGCTGGCTGGCCTCCTCTATGCCTCAGCCATTGTGGCCCACGACCGGCAGCTTGAGTACCTGCTGCGAGCCACACCCTGGTTCCTGACCTCCCTGGGTCGTGCTGCACTGGACCTCACTGTATCCACCCAGGCCTGGGGAGCTGTGTGCCTGCAGCCAGAGGAGGCCTGTGTCTCCACCCCTCCCTGCCCCTGCCCCACTCTCCTTTTCTCTTGCTAGATGGAATTCTCCCAGCAGCCAAGGAGTGGTTTGAAGGTTGGGGCAGGCAGGCTGGGTGCAGTGGCTCACATCTGTAATCCCAGCACTTTGGGAGGCTGAGGCGTGTGGATCCCCTGAGGTCGGGAGTTCGAGGCCAGCCTGACCAACATAGAGAAACCCCGTCTCTACAAAAAAAAAAAAAAAAAAAAAAAAAAAATACAAAATTAGCCAGGTGTGGTAGTGCATGCCTGTAATCCCAGCTACTTGGGAGGCTGAGGCAGGAGAATCACTTGAACCCGGGAGGGAGGTGAAGGTTGTGGTGAGCCGAGATGAAGCCATTGCATTGCACTCCAGCCTGGTCAACAAGAGTGAAACTCCATCTCAAAAAAAAAAAAAAGAAGAAGAAGAAGGTTGGGGCAGGCAAACACAAATGCAATTATTCGTAGTTTTATGTTTCCCTTTTTTTTTTTTTTTTTTTTTTGAAACAGTCTTGCTGTGTTGCCCAGGCTGGAATGCAAGGGCATGATCTTGTCTCACTGCAATCTTCACCTCCCAGGTTCAAGCAATTCTCCTACCTCAGCCTCCCAAGTAGCTGGGACTACAGGTGTGTA
Source organism: Cacajao melanocephalus (assembly GCA_963573385.1). Lineage (NCBI taxonomy): Eukaryota > Metazoa > Chordata > Mammalia > Primates > Pitheciidae > Cacajao > Cacajao melanocephalus. The sequence continues at coordinate 40,476 of CAUYLG010011628.1, read as the reverse complement.
CCATCACGCCTAGCTAATTTTTGAATTTTTAGTAGAGACTAAAAATGTTTGTATTTTTAGATGCTGCCGGTGGGTAATGGCTACGCTGTGTTGGTGGTGGAGTGTGTGTGTGAAGGCAAAGCAGGGCTGCACCCTCTCTGCGGCCGCTAGAGGGCAGTCTTCGCCTGCCTCTTCCAGCTGCTAGTGGCTCTTGGTGTCCCTTGGCACATGGCAGCATCATTTTCATTTCTGCCTCGGCCTTCACATGGCCTTCTTCCCTTTGTGTATCTGCGTGTGTCTCCTTTTCTTACAGGGACCCCAGTCGCTGGAGTCAGGGCCCAGTCTAATCCACAATGACTCAATTGTCTCTGATTATATCAGCAAAGATCCTACTTCCAAAAATGTCACAATCTGGGCTGGGCGTGGTGACTCACACCTGTAATCCCAGCACTTTGGGAAGCGGGCAGATCACCTGACATCAGGAGTTTGAGACCAGCCCGGCCAACGTGGTGAAACCCTGTCTCTACTAAAAATACAAAAATTAGCTGGGCATGATGGCAGGTGCCTGTAATCCCAGCTACTCGGGAGGCTGAGTCAGGAGAATTGCTTGAACTGGGGAGGCGGGGGTTACAGTGAGCTGAGATCATGCCACTGTACTCCAGCCTGGGCAACAGAGCAAGTCTCTGTCTCAAAAAAAAAACAAAAAAAAACACATTCTGAGGTGGATCTGAATTTTTGGGGACAGTATCCAACCCACCACATGTATTGTCACTGTAAGCCAGGCCCATCAAGAAGGATGTTCCAGGCCAGATGCGGTGGCTCACGCCTGTAATCCCAGTACTTTGGGAGGCCGAGGCAGGCAGATCACGTGAGGTTGGGAGTTCGAGACCAGCGTGACCAACATGGAAAAAACCCCATCTCTACTAAAAAATACAAAATTAGCCAGGCATGGTGGCACATGCCTATAATCCCAGCTACTCAGGAGGCTGAGGCAGGAGAATCGCTTGAACCTGGGAGGCAGAGGTTGCAGTGAGCTGAGATTGCACCATTGCACTCCATCCTGGGCAGCAAGAGCGAAACTCCATCTCAACAACAACTACAAAAAAAAAAAAAAAAAAGAAAGATGTTCTTCATAATGCTTTTGTTTTGCAAATATTTACCAAGTGCTTGTTAGGGACAGGGTCTCATTGGGTACTGGGCGCTTGTGAGGACAGGTCTGTGTGTCTTCAGACGCTACTCTCTGTCCCAGGCAGGATAAAACTGGGGAGGGAGGAGAGTAGGTGAGTCGGGGTGGGGGGCAGCATGGTGTGAAGGGGCGCATGCAGCTGGAATCTGCTTCCTACCTTAACTTCCACCATCTCAGATTATTTTGCTTTCGTGTGTGATGAAGAGCAAGATGAGACAGGCCTTGGGATTTGCCACTGAAGCCAGAGAGAGCCCCGACAGCCAAGCCCTTTTGACCTGTGCGGAGAAAGAGGAAGAGGACCAGGAGGCGAGGAACGAGCACAAGGTCTCTGGCTGGAAAACTCTGGTCCCAGCAACAGTATCTTGAGAAACAGCAGGATGCTGTGGACGTGTGAAAGCTGCCTGCCGAGTGTTCTCTACAGGCGACAGACAGCTGTCCTGTGTCTCTGCTGGAACAGTGGTTAAACCTAACATGGCATGTAACGGGCCCATCGTGTTTACTGGCATGGAGTGGAGGGGTGCAGTGACCCTCAGTGAGGGCTGGGGCTTGGGAATTCTGGAAGTCCCTCCCTGCTTGGCCAGTTGGTCACCTGATTTTTATTTGTATTTTATTTTACTTTATTTTTTTTTATTTATTTATTTTTTTGAGATGCAGTCTCGCTCTGTTGCTCAGGCTGGAGTGCAGTGACGCAATCTTAGCTCACTGCAACCTCCGCCTTCCGGTTTCAAGCGATTCTCCTGCCTTATCCTCCCGAGTAGCTGGGATTACAGGCATATGCCACCACACCTGGCTAATTTTTTTTGAGACAGAGTCTCACCCTGTCACCAGACTGGAGTGCAGTAGCGCGATCTCACCTCACAGCAACCTCCGCCTCCTAGGTTCAAGTGGTTCTCCTGCCTCAGCCTCCTGAGTAGCTGGGACTACAGTGTATACCACCACGCCCAGCTAATGTTTGTATTTTTAGTAGAGACGGGGTTTCACCATGTTGGCCGGGATGGTCTCAATTGCTTGACCTCGTGATCTGCCCACCTCGGCCTCCCAAAGTGCTGGGATTACAGGTGTGATCCACCGTGCCTGGCCAATTTTTTGTATTTTTAGTAGAGACAGGGTTTCACCATGTTGGCCAGGCTAGTCTCAAACTCCTGACCTCAGGTGATCTGCCCACCTCAGCCTCCAAAAGTGCTGGGATTACAGGCGTGAGCCAGGGTGCCCAGCCCAGTTGGTCACTTTAAAAAGCGACTGTTTATGTTCAAAGCTAAGGGAACCCTGAATGCAATAGGATCCTTCATTTTCCCAATTATACAAATATTTTAAAGTTTTTTTGATCACTTAATGACAGTATAATTTTAGCAATGTAGATGAAATAGTCAAATGCCCACTTAATTCTTTTGAATAATTTACTTAGTGGTATATAAGTTCACGTGCTACATACCTTAATATATTCATTTTTAAATAATGTGATTTCGGCCGGGTGCTGTAGCTCATACCTGTAACCCCAACACTTTGGGAGGCCAAGGCAGGCAGATTGGTTGAGCTCAGGAGCTCCAGACCAGCCTGGGCAACATGGTGAAACCCTGTCTCTACCAAAAATACAAAAAATCGGCCAGGTGTGGTGGCGCATGCCTGTAGTCCCAGCTACTTAGGAGGCTGAGGCAGGAGGATCTCTTGATCCTGGAGGCAGAGGTTGCAGTGAGCCAAGATGGCGCCACTGCATTCCACTACAGAGTGAGACCCCATCTCAAAAAAATAAATAGGGCCGGGCATGGTGACTCACACCTATAATCCCAGCACTTTGGGAGGCTGAGGCAGGCAGATCAGGGGGTCAGGAGTTGGAGACCAGCCTGGCCAACATGGTGAAACCCTGGCTCATTAAAAATACAAAAAAAAAAAAAAAGAAAAATTAGCCGGGTGTGGTGGCACACGCCTGTAGTCCCAGCTGCTCGGGAGGCTGAGGTAGGAAAATCGCTTGAACCTGGGAGGCGGAGGTTGTGGTGAGCTAAGATCACACCATTGCACTTCAGCCTGGGCAACAGAGGGAGACTCTATCTCAAAAATATGAATAAATAAATTATGTGATTTTCACTTATATTTCTCCAAAAACCGTATTCCCACTTTCACAGGCATCTTTAAAATCTCCGTCATTACCACCACCTAACAGTGCTCCAGAGGTTATCATCATGCTCAGCTATGAGACAGGCTTCGGGAATCGGCTTGTGATGCTGTCTCCACAAAGTTTTCTCAAGCCACAGAGACCCATTTGCTATTTGTGGTCACTGGAATGTAACTGCTTACTCTATTGCTTTTTGTTGTTGATAATGCTAAAAGCTGACCTTTAAAAGTGTTGTGTAGGCTGGGCGTAGTGGCTCACGCCTGTGATGCTAGCACTTGGGGAGGCCTAGATGGGCAGATTGCCTGAGCTCCGGAGTTCGAGACCAGGCTGGGCAACATGGTGAAACCCCGTCTCTACTAAAAATACAAAAAATCAGCCAGGCATGGTGATGGGCGCCTGTAATCCCAGCTACGAAGGAGGCTGAGGCACGAGAATCACTTGAACCCAGGAGGAGGAGGTTGCGGTGAGCTGAGATTGTGCCACTGCACTCCAGCCTGGGCAACAAAGTGAAACTCTTGTCTCAATAAATAAATAAATAAATAAAAAGTAAAAATGTCATTTACCGTAATATCAAACCTTTACAATTATGTCATGCCACCACCAAAAGTTAACGTGTCCCCTTTTATTGATTTAAATAGGTGACCTCTATAAGTAGCCAGAACTTATTCTATTCTAATTGAAGCCATTTGTCTTCATCAAAAGTTTTTGGTTCCAAATAGGTGAGAAAGCACCTCAAAGAAAGCTTCTAAGGACTTGAATATAAAGGGGCTGCCTTTTTTCCAAGATTTTTTTTTTTTTCAAGGCAGAGTTTCTCTCTTGTCGCCAGGCTGGAGTACAATGGTACAATCTCAGCTCACCGCAACTTCCGCCTCCGAGGTTCAAGCCATTCTCCTGCCTCAGCCTCCTGAGTAGCTGGGATTACAGGCATGTGCCACAATATAACTAATAATTTTGTATTTTTAGAGAGATGGAGTTTTTCCATGTTGGTCAGGTTGGTCTCAAACTCCTGACCTCAGGTGATCCGCCCGCCTCGGCCTCCCAAATTGCTGGGATTACAGGCATGAGCCACCACTCCTGGCCCTTTTATTTATTGATTTATTATGGAAAAAAATTTCTCATGTATTACCTGGACTCTTCACTACTGACTCCTCTCACAGAGAGTGGGAATGAGGCTGTGAGTTAACCTCTTTTGTGGTCAGGATGGAGGAAGTAATGAGGAGTGCATTTGGACCGACAAAAACGAAAACTGCTCCTCCGAATGTTCTCCAAATGGCTTACCAATGTGATCCGACTGAGTCAATGAAATAGAAGAGCATGGTGTATATGTATGACAGATGAAAGCATTTTATATAGGTGCTCAGACCAGAGATCCAAGTTCCCATGAAGGCCCTAGTGGGAAGTTATTTTCATTTCTTTCTAGCAACTCTTAGGAAATTGTATCCCAAAAAGGGGCTAAAATTTTAACAGGCTCTGTGTGTCTTGGAATTCTGAAGAGAGAAGTAGAAGCCTTTGGAGTCTCTTTAGCAGTCCTTCAGAGCGGTGGGCCCTAAACCAGGATTACCTAGGAAACTGTTAGAAATGCAAGTTCGAGGGCTCCACCCAATCCCGAATCTGAAACTGGGGGTGTGGTCCAGAGCAATATGTATTTTATTTATTTTTGAGATGGAGTCTCACTCTGTTGCGCAGGCCAGAGGGCAGTGGCATGATCTCAGCTTATTGCAATTTCTGCCTCCTGGATTCAAGCGATTCTCCTGCCTCAGCCTCCCGAGTAGCCGGGATTACAGGTGCCCGCCACCAGGCCCAGACAATTTTTGTATTTTCAGTAGAAACGGGGTTTCACCATGTTGACCAGGCTGGTGTCGAACTCCTGACCTCAGGTGATCTGCCTGCCTCCACCTCCCAAAGCACTGGGATTACAGGCGTGAGCCTCTGTGCTCGGCTGCAGTCTGTATTTTGGCAAGCCCACAGGGTGCTTCTGATGTGCGCCATAGGTAGAGAACCACAGCTTTGCAAAAGCACTTATTTGGCACATATTGCAGTGGTTCCCACATTTTCCTGCATGTTAGAATCATCTGGGGAGCGTTTATCCACTTCCCCGGTTACATCTCATACCAATGAAATCAGAATCTCTGGAAGTGGGAAATACATATTCATCGTTTTGTTTGTAAGACAGGGTCTCATTCTGTCACCTAGACTGGAATGCAGTGCCTCGATCACAGCTTACTGCAGATTGCTGCTCAGTGATCTTAAAAAACAAAATAAAGCCGGGCGCGGTGGCTCACGCCTGTAATCCTAGCACTTTGGGAGGCTGAGGCGGGCGGATCACCTGAGGTCAGGAGTTTGAGACCAGCCTGGCCATCGTGGTGAAACCCCATCTCATTTAAAATAAATAAATAAATAAAATAAAATTAAAATAAAAATGGATGAGTTCATGTCCTTTGCAGGGACATGGATAAAAAAGAAAAAGAAAAAACAAACAAAATAAGCCAGGTGTGGTGACTCATGCCTATAATCCCAGCATGTTGGGAGGCTGAGGTGGGAGGATCACTCCTGGATCACTTGAGCCCAGGGGTTCAAGACAAACCTGGGCAACACAGTGAGACTTGTCTCTATAAAAAAGTAAAAAACATAAAAAATAAAGATTCCTAGCTGATTCTACTATGCTGCAAAATTTGGGAATCATTAAATTACTGTCACCTCAAAGAGAAAGATAAGATACATCTTACAGGAAGCAGAAAGTGAGATGTGCCATAAAAAAAAGAGAGAGAGAAAATACCATGGGGGTTCTTTTGGATAAAATGTGACCTTGTTTTTAGAAAATGCCTCCTGACTTTGAGAATTCTTTCTGTCTTCCTGCCTCTACTTGCAAGAATTCAGATTGGGTGCCTCTCACCACACTGTCACACTGCAAGTCACTGAGGACAATGACAGCAATCAGTCGCTACATGGAGCTGACCATCGAGCCTGTGCAGCAGGTGAGTGGCCATCGGTCACATCCAGGTGCCCAAGAGGGTGGTAAGCAGTCATGGAAGGCTTCCTGGAGGAGGTGATGCTTTAGCTGAGGGATGAGCAAGACCACAAAGCAGAGAAGCAGGTAAAAAAGGAGCTCTCCAACTGGGGGTGTTGGAGAGAAAAATATTTTCCCTGTACCCTCATAACTGATGAAACATAGACTAACGAGAAAAAAACAGCTTTAGTTACTTATACATGGAAATTTACAAAGAAAACTGTGGCACAAAGAGGTGGCCGGATGATGGAGGCTTATATACCATATTAGGCTGAATAAAGGGAAAGAGGTTTAGGGTTCTGGGGCGGGAGGCAAGCTGAGGGAGGACCTGTGTGGTAAGTAAGGGCTGTCTTGCTATACAGGTAAGAGTCCCTCGGGTGACAAGAGCTGTCTCTGGAAGTAGCTCTCTTCCTGGTGCAGAAATATCTTTACAAATGGAAATTTCCTTTATAAATAGAAATTTCCTTTATGAAAGGGAAAATTTATACTCTATTTTCAGGCAGTTAGGGGAGGTTAATAGCTCCTGTTGCTTTTCAAATACCTTTAAGTCTAAAGAATCCATATGCTGGCCCGGCATGGTGGCTCACGCCTGTAATCCTAGCACTTTGGGAGGCCGAGGCGGGCGGATGACCTGAGGTCAGGAGTTTGAGACCGGCCTGGCCAACATGGTGAAACCCCCGTCTCTACTAAAAATATAAAAAATTAGTCAGGCGTGGTGTCACATGCCTGTAATCCCAGCTACTCAGGAGGCTGAGACAGGAGAATCACTTGAACCTGGGAGGCAGAGGTTGCTGTGAGCCGAGATCGCACCACTGCACTCCAGCCTGGGCAACAAGAGTGAGGCTCCATCTAAAACAAAAAGAAAAAAAAAGAGTCCGTATGCTAAAGAGGCATATTTCAGGGTGGCATATGCTGGTACTCTTTAGGAGTGAGGGGAGATGAAAGGGTGGAGAAGGCAGGGGTCGGGTCATTTAGACATGGAGTCTGTCTATCATCTTGAGGGTGATGGGAATCAGGAGGCTTGAGAACTGGAGACTCAGGGTCAGACGTGCATTTTAGAGCCATCCTGGGAAGTTGTCGTGAGTGGCCTGGGGCTGAGGAGACCAGCAGCTGAGCAGCCGGTCAGGGCCGGTTGGAAGCCCGAGGAAGAGGCAGTGTGACTTAAGCAGAGGGTGGAGCAGGTGGAGAAGCAGAGACGGAGTTGAGAGAGAAGGGAAGTGGAGCATTGGAGGGGTGAGGAGGTGCGGGTGAGGGAGGGGGGGCTCCGGATGACTCCCTGAGTTCTACACGAGGGGTCCTCACGAGGAAGGGGATTGGGAAAGAGGTGACAAGAAGTTCGCCCCATGTCCCACAATTCCACCCAGATGGTTCTTGTCAAGGTCACCGATGACCTCCAAGCTGCTAAAGCGGCCGTCATTGCATTCTGAGATTCCATGCACCTGGCCACCAGCTGCTCCTGGCGCCTGCGGCCCGCACTCTTCTGTGCTTTCTGCCCCTTCACAGGCTCTTCTTTGCCCGCAGCCTCTGCTGGCTCCTCCGGGTAAGCTCGACTGTGGAGAGGGAGTCCAACACCCTGTCCCAGGCAGGCTCCCTGCTCCTGGTGGACCCCTGCAGTCCCACAGTCGCCTCCCTCTGCATACCAGTTCTTGCTGACTTCCCTAGTTCATGTCTCTGTCCTTTCCCCTCCCCTCAGTTCCCGTCTCCGCTGCCCAGCTGCCCATTCAGCTGTCACCATATGGCGTCTCACACTTACCGTGTCCAACACAGAATTCTGGATTTCTATGCCCAGACCGGCTCCTCTCCCCGTACTCATCTCAGTAAATGACGCACTGTCTATGCAGTGGCTTAAGCCCAAAATTCCTCTTTCCCCAGCCCCACCCCCATGCCCATCCATTCCTTTTGAGAGTCCTGTAAATGCTTCCTTATTTAAACTAGGTCTTGAGTGCCGCGGCCTCCTGGCTGGTCATCCTCTCCACTTCTCCTCTGGTCCTGCCCTGCCCATCTCTAACAAGCAGCCAGAAGAATCATTCACAAATGTAAATTACATCTTGTTCCTCTTTTGTTTAAAACACTCCTGGCTTTGCGTCCAGCTCACGCCTGTAATCCCAGCACTTTGGGAGGCCAGGCGGGCAGATCAGGAGGTCAGAAGATAGAGACCATCTTGGCTAACAAGGTGAAACCTCGTCTCTACTAAAAATACGAAAAAAAAAAATTAGCCAGACGTGGTGGCACATGCCTGTAGTCCCAGTTACTCGGAGGCTGAGGCAGGAGACTCTCTCGAACCCAGGAGGCGGAAGCTGCAGTGAACTGAGATCACACCACTGCACTTCAGCCTGGGCGACAGAGCAAGACTCCATCTCAAAAAAAAAACCAAACAAACAGAAAAACAGGCCAGGGCTCTCAGTGGCCCATACCTGTAATCCCAATACTTTGGGAACCTGAGATAGGAGTATCACTTGAGGCCAGGAGTTCGAGACCAGCCTGGACAACATAGCGAGACTCCACCTCTCATCTCCTTTTCATTCTCGTCTAGCTGCACAGAGTTTCTCTCCATTCCTCTGCCCAGAATGCTCTTCCTTCCAATTTTTCACACGGCTACCTTTTCTTGTCTTTCCAACTTCAATGTAAGTGTCTTCTTCTCCAAAGCTCTTACCACCTGTCCGAAGTGGGACCCCTCTGTCCTACGCTCTGTTTTATTACCAGTTTCAGTTCTCTGCAAAGCACTTACCCCTGTCTTTTACTTTGGTTTGTCTGTGTCCTGCGGAGACGTATACTTTATCTCCTGTCTCGCTGACTCCTGGTGCCTGTAACAATGCGGTCTCGGGCTCTCAGGAAAGGTGTGTTTTGAATACAGGGTCCAGTGGTGAGGGCCCTGCCAGGCTGCCCAGACACACTGCTACCCACAGAGTCTGAGCCTGAGAGAGAGGTTTTGCTCTTTGCTATTGTTGCTACTTGGATACCAGGTGCACAGAACCTACGCCTCAGCCGTGAAACCATCCTTCCGAAGGGAGGGAGGAGGAAAGGCGTTTGAGGAATCTCTTGGGAAGGCGTGGGAGTTCCTGCAGCATCTGGGCAGAGCTTTGCGCTGGAAAGTTCTTTTTTTTTTGAGTCAGAGTTTCCCTCCCATTGCCCAGGCTGGAGTGCAATGGCTCAATCTCGGCTCACCACAACCTTCACCTCCAGGTTTCAAGGGAGTCTCCTGCCTCAGCCTCCCGAGTAGCTGGGATTACAGGTGTGCGCCACTACACCTGGCTAATTTTGTATTTTTAGTAGAAATGGGGTTTCTCCATGTTGGTCAGACTGGTCTCGAACTCCTGACCTCAGGTGATCTGCCCACCTCAGCCTCCCAGAGTGCTGGGATTACAGGTGTGGGCCACCGTGCCCAGCCTGCGCTGGAAAGCTCTACATCATGGGACTTCCGAAGAAGGATAGTGTAAAAGTTGTATTCACTTTAACTTTTTGGGTAGCTCCGTCTTGACGGGATTCTTGTTGGGAAACAGACTCCATGAAAGAAGAGTGTGTTCCGCCTTCATTCACTCCCACCAAAGCCCACAGGGGCGTCTTGAAACTTCCATCCAGCTTCTTCCTTCTGTGTCCATCAGAGGGCAAGACAAAGCCCCAAGCCCCACTGTCCACCTAGGCTGGCAGGCGCCTCCCTCAGCGCTGGGGGCACCCCTCCCCTCATAGCCTATCTACTGAGGGGGATGGACTTGCCAGGCTCTGAGCAGAGAATAGTAGCCAACGTTTCCATGGTACTTATGGGTTCGAGTACTGGTCTAACGCTTTACACAGATTAACTCCCTGCAGCCGACTCCTGCGCTGTTATACTCATTGCACAGATAAGGAAACTGGGGCTTGGAGCCGGTAAGTGACCCGCTCAAGGTCACACAGTTTGTTGGTGATAGAACCGGATTCAGACCCTTCTCTACCCGAGTTTGTGCCATTGACCTCTATGCTATACAGCCTTTTACTTGGCATAATGGCTGACACCAAGTAAACACTTGATAAATGGCAATTTATTCTTAATAAAATAATACTACTGACCTGGTGCAGTGGCTCACACCTGTAATCCCAGCACTTTGGGAGGCCGAGGCGAGTGGATCACTTGAAGTCAGGAGTTCTAGACCAGCCTGACCAAAAGGTAAAACCCCATCTCTGCTAAAAATACAAAAAAATTAGCCAGGCATGGTGGCGGGCACCTGTAGTCCCAACTACTCGGGAGGCTGAGGCAGGAGAATTGCTTGAACCCAGGAGGCGGAGGTTGCAGTGAGCCGAGATCGTGCCACTGCCCTCCACCTGGGTGACGGAGCGAGACTCTGTCTCAAAAAAATAAAAAATTAAATAAAAGTAAAATAATACTACTTACCATGTAAGCGTTAAGAAAAATTATCCTAACAACTTTATGAGGAAGTGTCCTAGTCTGTTTTGCTTTGCCATAAAGGAATACCTGAGGCTGGGTAATTTAGAAAGAAAAGAGGTTTCTGTGGCTCATGGTTCTGCGTGTTTACATGCCACCGGCATCTGCATTGATGAGGCCTCAGGCTGCTTCCACTCATGGGGGAAGGCAAAAGGGAGCAGGTTCCACATGGCAGGAGAGAGAGGAGGGGGTGCCAGGCTCTATCTAACAAGCAGTTCTTGCAGAACAAAGTGAGAACTCACTCACGTGAGAATCACACCAAGCCACTCAGAAGGGCTCTTCCCCATGACCCAAACGCTCCCACCGGTCACCACTTCCAACACTGAACTCACATTTCAACATTAGCCTCGGCAGAGCCAAACGAACCGCTTCCAAACCAGAGCAGAGAGATACTAGTATTATTTCTATTTTCTTTTCTTTTCTTTTTTTCTTTTTTTCTTTTTTTTTCTTTGAGGCAGAGTCTCACTCTGTTGCCTAGGCTGGAGTGCAGGGGCACCATCTCAGCTCACTGCGACCCACACCTCCTGTGTTCAAGAGATTCTCGATTCTCGTGCCTCAGCCTCCCAAATAGCTGAGACTGCAGGCACATGCCACCACGCCTGGCTGCTGTGTGTATGTGTGTGTAGTTTTAGTAGAAAAGGGGTTTCGCCATGTTGTCCCGGCTGTTCTCGAACTCCCGACTTCAAGGCATCTGCCTGCCGTGACCTCCCAAAGTGTTGGGATTACAGATGTGAGCCACTGCGCCTGGCCTATATCTATTATTATTATTTTGTTAACAATTAATAATGTTATTTTAAATGGAGGCACAGAGAGGTTAAGTAACTTGCCCAATACCCCACAGTTAGAAAAATCACAGAAATAGGATTCAAACCAAGCCTGTCTGATTTGGGGACCTGGGCTTTTATAAAGAGCATAGGCCCTCTGTGCTGCCATTTTGCACCTGCTCCATTTTTTAAACATTGTTGTAACATTGTGTAATGTGAAGGTCCCAATGGGCAAGATTGGGAAAACAGGCACCCTTTGTTGGCCGTGTGCACTGATACATATCCCATCGGAAGAGCCATCTGGAACTGGGTAAGGAGAGCTGCAGAGGTGCTCCCTTGTTTTCTCAGCAGCCCTCCCCTGAGAACTGGTCCTATGGAGCGATTTTCCAGGAGATGCAGGAGGAGCGGTGCCGTGGTTCAGGCTGAGCCTCCAGAGGGGCAGAGGTGCATAGGGCCACATGGATCAACTCTCTCAACCTTGGCTTGGAGCGTTTGAAAACAGTTTTATCTGTTGACTTGGGTGTGGTCAGGCTCTGGGCATTTATAGAGTGTGTCATTGTTGTTCCTGGGAGGCATCTGCTTCCCCACCCCCATCCGGAGCTTTCTGTTTCAGCATCCTTCCCAGCCGGGCAGCAGGGTGGCCCTCCCCTGTGTTCCTGGGCTGCTTCCAGAACGCTACCTTTGTTTCTCTTGTAGATTTTCTCTGCCCGTCCAGCTGACTCTCACGTGAACCTGTGCACTTAACCCATCAAGGGCAGAAGCCCTGCTTGATTTGGGTCAAGTACTCATAGCCATTCTTCTTATGTGTCCAGGGCATCTACATCTGAACCCTATGACACCCGCTCACTGGAGGCAAAGCAGGGATTATCATCCCCTTTTATAGACAAGGAAACTGAGACTCAGAGAGGACACCTGTCTTTCTTAGGTGATGTGGCTTGGCTGTTTCCCCGCCCAAATCTCATCTTGAATTCCTATGTGTTGTGAGTGGGACCCAGTGGGAGGTAATTGAATCATGGAGTCAGGTCTTTCCCGTGCTGTTCTCATGACAGTGAATAAGTCTCAGGAGATCTCATAGTTTTAAAAAGAGGTGCTCCCTGCACAAGCTGTCTCTCTTTGCCTGCTGCCATCCATGTAAAACGTGACTTGCTCCTCCTTGCCTGCTGCCATGATTGTGAGGTCTCCCCAACCATGTGGAACTGTAACTCCGTTAAACCTCTTTTTCTTCCCAGTCTCAGGTATGTCTTTATTAGCATCATGAAAATGAACAATACATTAGGTCACATGGTTAATTTAGTGGAAGATGCTGGTCTAGAAAGCAGGTTGTTTGCCCTGTCCTGTGTCAGTGGAATGACGTGAATCCTGCAGGACTCCGGAAGTTCAGCTGGTGGAGCTTTGTAGATCTCTGAGGGAGTCCCCATGAGCCCATGTGAGGAAGCTTTGATCTGAGATAGATAGATAGATAGATAGGAAGGTAGGAGGATAGGTAGATAGGTAGAAACATAGATACACAGAGAGAAAATCTCACAAGTTTCTTTCTACCTTAAACCTTCCTAATTCATCCCAATTCACTTTCATCCCCTGCTGGTGGCATGGGGAAAGCCTCTATGGGGTACATTTATAGCAGTAGCTATACAGATTTCAAATGTACATACTCTCTTTAATCCAGTAATTCCACCTGTAGGAATTTATCCTTTACCCTGAAATCTTGGATGTACAGTGCAATTTACTGCAGTCAGTCAGTATTGACTGCAAGAGCAAGAGGCTGGAAACACACTAAACACCCATTAGTAGGGGATTGGTGAAACAGACTGGAAACACCTAAAATGCTACCAACCCCTCCCACCCCAATCTTCTGATATAGAACTATCTCTAAGGCATAGTGTTAGGTGAAGAAAGCAAGATGCTTGAGAGAATGGAGTGTGTGCCAACCATTTTGGAAATCGAGGGAAATATGTGTATGTGCATTTGACGCTGGGCACTGGCTGCCCCTGGGGAGAACTGGATGGCTGGGGCAGGAAAGCACAGGTGTACACTGCCCTGCATACCCTTTTGTACATTTTGAACGCTGAAGTTTGTGAATGCCTTGACAATTCATCCATCAAGACTAAAATACATGTCTTAACCTGCCCTTTCTCACACACCTTGTAGGCAGGCTGCAGTGCCACCAGGCTGCCGGGTGACGGACAGACGAGCACTGGAGATGCATCCCTGCAGGAGCCCCCATCATACCCTCCCGTTCAGGTCATCCGGGTCCGAGTGTCTTCCAGCAGCTCCTCCGAGGTCCCCTCCATCAACTCTGACCTAGAGGTACACGGCTGTTGCCTGCTGGGCGGGTGCGTGGGTGCCATCATTCGCTGACACTTGCTAGGTGCTCCTTGGGGCTTGCACAGCTGTTCTCATCTTATCCACATTAACCTCACACCTGCTAAATAATGAATGAGGCAGGGCACAGTGGGTCACGCCTGTAATCTTAGCACTTTGGGAGGCCAAGGTGGGCAGATCACCTGAGGTCAGGGGTTCGAGACCAGCCTGGCCAACATGGCGAAACCCCGTCTCTACTAAAAATACAAAAATTAGCCAGGCATGCTGGCACATATCTATAGTTCCAGCTACCCAGAAGGCTGAGGCAGGAGAATCACTTGAACCTGAGATGAATCTTTCATTTTCAGTTTGTCTCATCCCAACTGTCTTGGTGTTAAATGGCCTTTTAGGAAAGAATGGTAATAGGAAGCAGTAGTTGGTGTTGAGTTTTTGGTTTGGGTTTTAATTGGCCTTATTTGGCCAATTAAAGTCCCCTAAGATTGGTTGAACTTGTCCTGGCCCTTGAAATCTGAAACTCGTCCCACTGACTGGGATGAAGTCTGGACTGCTCAGGGGGCAGCTCTGGCCTTTCACAGCTTGCCGAGCCTCAGGCGCCCCCTCCCTCAGTGGGCGCACTGCCTGGCCATGGGCTGTTCTCTGGCTCCAGGCCTTTGGCCTCATTGCCACAGGTCAGAATCTGACCCAGAGACTAATGGCTCCTTCCTCTGAGTGCCCGGAGCATATACCATTTTTTTTTTGAGATGGAGTGTCACTCTGTCACCCAGGCTGGAGTGTAGTTTCGAGATCTCCGTTCACTGCAACCTCTGCCTCCCAGATTCAAGAGATTCTGGGTGCCTCAGCCTCCCCAGTAGCTGGGATTACAGTTGCCCACCACCACACCCGGCTAATTTTTGTGTTTTTAGTAGAGACGGGGTCTCACCGTATTGGCCAGGCTGGTCTCCAGCTCCTGACCTCAGGTGATCCACTCACTTTGGCCTCCCAAAGTGCTGGGCTTATAGGCGTGAGCCACTGTTCCTGGCCCCAGAGCACATACCTTTCTGACATCACTTCCACTGCTGGCCGTGTGCCCTGGTGAGCCATGGAGGCCTGGGTTGTCTTTGTGTCTCTCTGTCCTTCCATCCTGGAACACAGCTGGTCCCTCAGGGCTGGGTTTGAATTGGGAATTCTGCATGCTTTGGGCTTGTACTCCTGTGTCATTCTGTGTTGTCTGGTTCTTGGATCTGGTCTCAGAATTTGTAGGGCACCCAAGGCATGTGGCTGGCAGCCTGGAGCCCGCAGTCCTGGCAGAGATCTAAGGCTAAAGGGGAACAGAGTGAGCATGGCAGCACCGTGCACTCAGGGGGCAGGGACAGTGAAGTTGGTGAGTCTGGGGTGGGTGGGGGAGAGGGAGAAGCAATATTTGCTCTGTGAAAACAAGGTCGAGGCTTGCCACCCACCCTCAGTTGAGGTAAGGATTGCAAGGGGAACTTGAAAAATTCAGAAATTCGTCCTTGTAGCTGGGTTGGGCCGTTTTTCTGTTTTGCAGTCCTTGTTCTTTCTCTACTCTTATCTCTCTCTTTTCTAGAAATCTATTGTTAAAAATATGTAAATTCCAGCCAGATGCAGTGGCTTACACCTGTAATCCCAGCACTTTGGGAGGCTGAGGCGGGTGGATCACCTGAGGTCAGGAGTTCAAGACCAGCCTGGCCAACATGGCGAAACCCTGTTTCTACTAAAAATTAAAAAATTAGCCGGGCGTGGTGGTAGGTGCCTGTAATCCCAGCTACTGGGGAGGCCAAGCCAGGAGAATTGCTTCAACCTGGTGGGGCGGAGGTTGCAATGAGCCAAGATCACAGCACTGCACTCCAGCCTGGGTGACAGAGTGAAACTCCGTCTCAAAGGAAAAAAAAAAAGTAAATTCCAAGAAGATAGGGCCACATACTTAAACTAGGCAAGTGGAAATGAATGCGTTTGCCCATGTAAAAGGAATATATTTTTAGAAGTTCAGCTGCTGCAGCCTCCCTCCCCATGACCCCCACCCACCTCCCAGCAGAGTCTTCCTCCTTCACACCTGAAAACATACAGATAATACAAATGACAAAGCCACTGAGGTCCTGTAAGGAGATAGCTTAATATCAGACTAAACATAGGTAATAGCAGGTCAACCAGGATTGTAACGTTTCCAATATAGACCGTTTAATAAATGAGCAAGAAATCTTTTTTCAGGTATGTGATCCCCTGGGCCTTCTGATAATCTATATATCTATATTCTCTGTTCTTTTTTTTTTTTTTTTTTTGAGATGGAGTCTTGCTATGTTGTTCTGTCTCCAGGCTGGAGTGCAGTGGCGCAATCTCAGCTCACTGCAACCTCCATCTCCCAGGTTCAAGTGATTCTCTTGCCTCAGCCTCCCGAGTAGCTGGGTTTACAGGTATGCACCACCCCGCCCAGCTAATATTTTTTTGTATTTTAGTAGAGACGGAGTTTCACCATTTTGGCCAGGAAGGTCACAATCTTCTGACCTCGTGATCCAACAGCCTCCGCCTCCCAAAGTGCTGGGATTACAGGCGTGAGCCACCTCGCCCGGCCTATTTTCTGTTTTTAAAACTAAGAAATGTTTTTGGGCCGGGCATGATGGCTCACACCTGTAATCCCAGCACTTTGGGAGGCCAAGGTGGGTGGATCACAAGGTCAGGAGATTGAGACCATCCTGGCTAACATAGTGAAACCCTGTCTCTACTAAAAATACAAAAAATTAGCTAGGCATGGTGGCACACACCTGTAGTCCCAGCTACTCAGGAGGCTGAGGCAGAAGAATCGCTTGAACCTGGGAGGCAGAGGCTGCAGTGAGCTGAGATTGCACCACTGCACTCCAGCCTGGGAGATAGAGCAAGACTCCGTCTCAAAAAAAAAAAAAAAAAAAAAGAAGTGGCAGACCTGGGATTTGAATCCAGTTCTCTCTCCTCTGAAGCCTCTCTTACCACTGCACTCCACTGCCTTAGCAGAGACTGGTACCCAGGGAGGTGTGTAGGACCATGTTTATTATGCATTATTCCCATTTTACAGATGAGAAAACGGACCCTCTGCCCAAGTGTCTTTTCACTCAGCTGTGCTCTGACTCTGATCTCAAGGAGTGTCAGAACAGGAGAAGGCTGAGACAGCCGGGACCATGGGAGTGTGGGGCTCGCATGGAGGGAGAACTTGGATTATTATTTTTTCTTTTTTTGAGATGGAGCTTCGCTCTTGTTGCCCAGGCTGGAGTGCAATGGCGCGATCTTGGCTCACTGCAACCTCCTTCAATCGGATTGAAGCGATTCTCCTGCCTCAGCCTCCCAAGTAGCTGGGATTATAGGCATATGCCACCACGTCCAGCTAATTTTGTATTTTTTAGTAGAGATGGGGTTTCTCCATGTTGTCAGGCTGGTCTCGAACTCCCGACCTCGGGTGATCCACCCGTCTCGGCCTCCCAAAGTGGTAGGATTACGGGCATGAGCCTCAAGTGATCCGCCTGCCTCGGCCTCCCAAAATGCTGGGATTACAGGCACAAGCGCTTGGCTGAGAACTTGGATTATTTTTCCCTTCCCTCGAGTGTCCCACTGGCTGCACTGGTCAGGGTACCAGACGAACGATGTGAGAGTCTCAGTATGACCAGTAACCATGTAGAGAGGTCTTTTTCCTGGGCTGTGCAGATTTCTGTCCATCTCCATACAAGACAGCATACCCCACGGAGACTGAGGACCTATTCATTCATTCACTGACCCATCCATTCAATACACGATCAGCCTCACTCCTGGCAAAGCCATCAGAAGGGCACAATGAACAGATATTGAATAAGGGTTCCTGAGCTCAGAATCCCGTGCCTGGGGTCTACATGTAGGTGACAGAGGTCCAGAGAGAGCAGGGCTTATGAGACTGACCTTCCCTTTTTGGGACAGCCAGAATCTATATTATAAATGCAGGCTTGACTTCCCCCAGCATTGAAACCGCTAGGGATATCACATTTCACTGTCGTTTTCACCTAAACGGGGCAGGGCTATGTGTGACAGCGGGGAAGGAACCTAACACTTGTGCTGTGAGTGGCCTGAAGACTGCTGCTCCTATAGATTTTATTTATCTATTTATTTTATTTTTGAGACTGAGTCCCACTCTGTCGCCCAGGCTGGAGTGCAGTGGCGCAATCTCAGCTCACTACAATCTCCACCTCCCAGGTTCAAGCGATTCTTCTGCCTCAGCCTCCCGAGTAGCTGGAACTACAGGTGCCCGCCACGACACCCATCAAATATTTTGTATTTTTAGTAGAGACGGGGTTTCACCATGTTGGCCAGGCTGGTCCCACACTCCTGCCCTCAGGTGATCCACCCGCCTCAGCCTCTCAAAGTGCTGGGATTACAGGCCTGAGCCACCACGCCCAGCCTCCTGTACCTTTTAAAGGCTTCTTTTTCTTTAGCCTCTGGGATTCAAGAAAAGGTTCAGTCCACCTTGGTGACAAAAGTACATTTACAGCATCTAGTCATTTTTCCCCTTCTGTGCTTCCCAGCAATGCCAGAGACCTGGTATACGCTTTATAGGAGTTCTGCAAAGAGGCTGTTTCTGTCATTGGAACAAAGTCTGCATATTGGGGAATGCCTGTGACTGGAGCCAGTGCAATCATATGTGGGTGTGGGTGTGTGCACGCATGTCCATGTACCTGTGCGGGCCACGAGAACAGGGCCAAATGCCAGATTGCTCTGTCTGAAGAGGGCCAAGTCTCAGGCCCATGTGTCCCTGCTGATTCTGTGCCTAAGGCTCTTGCGTTACCTCTGTAAACTTTCTGGCACCAGCAGAAATCAAGGTATGTTCCCCTGGATGTCTGCCTCTTTTTTTTTTTTTCCTGAGACAGAGTCTCACTCTGTCTCCAGGCTGGAGGGCAGTCGCACGGTCTCAGCTCACTGTAACCTCTGCCTCCCAGATTCAAAAGATTCTTCTGCCTCAGCCTCTCAAGTAGCTGGGACTACAGGCGCCTGTCACCACAGCTGGCTAATTTTTGTATTTTTAGTAGAGGCGGGGTTTCACTATGTTGGCCAGGCTTGTCTCGAACTGCTGACTTTGTGATCCGCCTGCCTTGGCCTCCCAAAGTGCTGAGATTACAGGCGTGAGCCACCATGCCCGGCCAGATGTCTGCCCTTTTTAAAGCCAAATCATTCGTTCTAGGAAAAAAGTATGCATGAGAAAGATGCTTCACTGGGCCCCAGAGGGAAGCAGGGCTGTGCAGTGGAAAGACCCTTGACCCGGGAGTGAGATGCACAGAGGGGCTTGTCTGGGCCTTGGGCCTGCCCTGGACCTGTCAGGTTTTGGTTTCTCCCTCCGGAAATGCAGATCATGAGACCCTGCTCTCCTTACATTACACACAGAGTGATTAGGAAGATCGGATAGGGGTGCTGTTGGCTCTTTGCGAGACAATCAAAGGTGCTATGCATGGTGCAGTGGAAACGGGTTGGAAGTGAGGGGCCTGGGCTCGAACACCGGCTGGCCCTTATCACTGTGGAACCAGGCAACACCCATTCATTTCTCTGGAGCCATTCTGAAAGTAGAGATAATGACTTCGCGGAGGATGGTGAGGCCCCGACAAGGTCAGGATGCGCCGGAGCTCTGATGCAGTAGAGCACTGTTCACATCGTGCTAATTGTGAAGCTCCAGCTTTGGATGGGGTCACCTGTAGGGTCCTATTTAGCAAAGGGACCTTAAGCATAAAAGTATATTGTTGAAGAAGGTAGGTGGTGGTGAATTACACTGAGTCAATTCGTTTTTTTTTTTTTGAGACAGAGTCTTGCTCTGTCGCCCAGGCTGGAGTACAGTGGCACAATCTCGGCTCACTGAAACCTCCACCTCCCATGCTCAAGCGATTCTCCTACCTTAGCCTCCTGAGTAGCTGGGATTACAGGTGTGCGCCACCACTCCTGGCTAATTTTTATATTTTTAGTAGAGACAGGATTTTGCCATGTTGGCCAGGCTGGTCTAGACCTCAGATGAGTCGCCTGCCTCAGCTTCCCAAAGTGCTGGGATTGCAGGTGTGAGCCACTGAGCCTGGCCACTGAGTCAGTTCTTACACACAGAAAGGCTTCCATGAGGAAAACAGAAAAGTAAACCACAGCAAAATGTGTTTATGCATCTTGATGGCACAGCAGTGCAGGCTGCTGTGTCTGCCCAGATACCATTCTGAAAAACTTCTATGCTCTTAGTCTCTAGAGGCACTTCCAATCTGGCTGCCCCAAATCCAGGTAAGAGCCTGGTTGCTTCCACCTGGACTGAGGCAGGAGCTCCTGATTCTGGTGGAGGAGCACTCTGCCTCCTTTCATTTCTGTCCTACAGGGAATACAGCATAGAATTTTCCAACTCTTCACCCCAGCCTGATGCCTCCCTGCTTGAGGCCTGCGGGGCTCCTTGCTGCTAAGCCTGAGCCCCAGGACGCTTCCCTATCTGTGCTGTCTTTGCAGGACCTTCCCCATGCACCCAGACAGCTTTCTATTCTCTGGGTTTCTTTGCCTATCTGTCTTCTCCTCCTACCTTTCACTGTCCTGTCTAAATCCTCCTTCTTCCAGGAAGCCTTTCCTGATCCTGAGTAGGGCTGCCACAGGCCACCGGCCGGGCGCAGTGGCTCACGCCTGTAATCCCAGCACTTCAGGAGGCTGAGGTGGGTGGATCACGAGATTAGGAGTTTGAGACCATTCTGGCCAACGTGGAGAAACGCTGTCTCTACTAAAAATACAAAAATTAGCCAGGTGCGGTGGCTCACACCTGTAATCCCAGCACTTTGGGAGGCTGAGATGGGCGGATCACCTGAGGTCAGGAGTTCGAGACCAGCTTGACCAATATGGTGAAACCCCATCTTAAAAAAAAAAAAAGAAAAAATACAAAAAATTAGCCAGGCATGGGGGCACGTGCCTATAATCCCAGCTACTCAGAAGGCTGAGGCAGGAGAATCGCTTGAACCTGGGAGGCAGAGGTTGTAGTGAGCTGAGGTCGCACCAGTGTACTCCAGCCTGAGCAACAAGAGTGAAACTCTGTCTCAAAAAGAAAGAGAGAAAGAGAGAAGAGAAAGAAAGAGAGAAAGAAAATAAATGAAATACAGGCCACTCAGTGAAATCAGAATTTCAGATAAACATACACTAAGAAATTATTCACTGGCCTGGCACAGTGGCTCAAGCCTATAATCCCAGCACTTTGGGAGGCTGAGGCGGGTGGATCACCTGAGGTCAGAAGTTGGAGACCAACCTGGCCAACATGGCGAAACCCCTGTCTCTACTAAAAATACAAAAATTAGCTGGGCATGATGGTGGATGCCTGTAATCCCAGCTACTCAGGAGGCTGAGGCAGGAGAACTGCTTGAACCCCAGAGGCAGAGGTTGCAATGAGCTGAGATCGCACTGCTTCATTCCAGCCTGGGCAACAGAGAGAGACTCCACATCTAAAAAAAAAAGAGAAAACTGAAGCTGGTTTGTCTGGCCAGTCTTAAAACTTTATTTTATTTATTTATATTTATTTAAAACTTTATTTATTTATGAGGAGTGCAGTGGCACGATCTCAGCTCACTGCAGCCTCTGCCTCCCAGGCTCAAGTGATTCTCCTGCTTCAGCCTCCTGAGTAGCTCCTGACCCCATGATCTGCCTCCAAAAGTGCTGGGATTACAGGTGTGAGCCACCTCGCCTGGACAAAACTTTATAATCCATCCCCAGTTCAGCACCATCTCACCTCCCCAAAACCACAGAGACATCACTTCTCCCCAAATGTAAGAGTAAAGAGTTGGACAAATGGTTTCTGAAGCCCATTCCAGCTTCCACAGTCTAAAATGTAAGCCTAGAAAGTGACCCTATTTTCTCGATAACTTAGATACATCCTAAACTCTTCAGGAATTAAGGAAACATTACTACATGCTGTATAGACAAAGGCTATAGGATGCTTCTAGATTTCAGAAGCATAGAGAAGTGTGCTTTTAGACATGAGGTGAATTAAAATGCTGAATGCAGTGGTTTGAGGAGGTGATAGAATCATGTTTCTGAAGATGATTCAAGGGCATGTGGAAATGCTCATTATATGTTAAAGGAGAAAAGCCATTTGCTTTTATTATTTTATACATAATACATACATGTTTCAGAGAGCTATTTAATAACTTTTTAGAGGCTGTCTTTTAAGGATAGAATTATGGAAGTTTTTTTTTTTTTTTTGTAAGACGGAGTCTCCCTTTGTTGCCCAGGCTGGAGTGCAGTAGCACCATCTCGGCTCACTGCCACCTCCGCCTTCCAGGTTCAAGCGATTCTCCAACCTCTGCCTCTTGAGTAGCTGGGATTACAGGTGTGCACCACGACGCCCGATTAATTTTTGTATTTTTAGTAGAGATGGGGTTTCACCATGTTGGCCAGGCTGGTCTTGAACTCCTGACCTCAAGTGATCCACCCTCTTCGGCCTCCCGAAGTGCTGGGATTACAGGTGTGAGCCATCGCGCCCAGCAAGATCTTTGTTTGAAAAGACCATATAATTTTATTTATTTTTAGTCTGGGGGTTGAGGAGAGACCTCAGGTATCAAGATTTGGGTTAATTGTACTCAGTAGGCACATTGTCATTAGCGATTTATAAGGTAACTTTAAAAATATTCACTATTCCCACTAGAGGGCACTCTTCTTAAATTTTAGATAGCGTGTAACACTGAAGATTTAAGATCTTAAGTTTCAAGATTTCATTTTAACACAGTTGGGGGACTGGAGCCTATTTATTTGTTTGCTTGTTTGTTTGCTTGGCTTTAAATAAACTTTTTTTACTAAGTTAACTTTTTCAGCCCTCCTTTATATCATCTACATTTCTGTCTTTTGCAGCGTGTGGAACAATCCATTTAGTAATTTGTATCTCTTCCAAATAATCTTTGTTTTTCAGTTTATGTTCCCGCAACAGGATATTATTAAAAGATGAATGCTAAGGAATTATCACTAATTTTGTTAGGTATAATGTTATTGTGCTTAGGTTTTTTTTTTTTTTTTTTTTTTTTCACCATGTTGGCCAGGCTGGTCTCGAACTGCTGACCTCAGGTGATCCGCCCACCTCGGCCTCCCAAAGTGCTGGGATTACTAGCCTGAGCCACCGCGCCCGGCTGGTTTTTTAATTTTTTATTTATTTTTATTTTTTTATTTTAAGTCCTTATCTATGAGATACATTTTGAAATATTTATGGATGAAATTATTTACACCTGGCTGGGCGTGGTGGCTCATGCCTGTAATCCCAACACTTTGGGAGGCCGAGGTGGGCAGATCACTTGAGGTCAGGAGTTCAAGACTAGCCTGGCCAACATGGTGAAACCCCGTCTCTATTAAAAATACAAAAATTAGCCGGGCATGGTCATGGGGGCCTGTAATCCAGCTACTCAGGAGGCTAAGGCAGGAGAATCTCTTGAACATGGGAGGTGGAGGTTGCAGTGAGCTAAGATCATGCCATAGGACTCCAGCCTGGGCGACATGAGTGAAACTCTGTCTCAAATAAATAAAATGAAAATTAGGTCAGATGCAGTGGCTTATGCCTGTAATCCTAGCACTTTGGGTGGCTGGGGTAGGAGGACTGCTTGAGCTCAGGAGTTCGAGACCAGTCTGGGCATCTCTACTAAAAAAATAAAATAAAAATCAGCCCGGCATGGTGGTACACACCTGCAGTCACAGCTACTCAAGAGGCTGAGGCAGAAGGATCACTTGAGCCCAAGAGGTGGAGGCACCAGTGAGCTATGACCATATCACTGCCCTCCAGCCTGGGCGACAAAGCAAGCCCCTCTCTCAAATTAATTCATATTTTTAAAAATGAAAAATTTAAAGAGTTGAACATACTTTGTTTTAATGTGATAATAACCCTAAATCCTGTAGACTGTTCAGACTGCCTGCTATTTAACAGACATGCACAGATCAATGTAACAGTTACTCATAGATTCTTAGCTCTATGTCAGAAACATACATTTCCTGCCAGGCACAGTGGCTCATGCCTGTAATCCCAGCACTTTGGGAGGCCGAGGTGGGTGGATCACAACGTCAGGAGTTCAAGACCAGCCTGACCACATGGTGAAACCCCGTCTCTACTAAAACTACAAAAATTAGCTGGTCATGGTAGCAGGCGCCTGTAGTCCCAGCTACTTAGGAGGCTGAGGCAGTAGAATCTCTTGAACCTGGGAGGCAGAGGTTGCAGTGAGTGGAGATCAAACCATTGCACTCCAGCCTGGGTGGAAGAGTGAGACTTCGTCTCAAAAAAAAAAAAGAAAGAAAAAAGAAACATACATTTCTCAGGTGCTGCAGGAGGTACTGGAGTAACAAGGGCAGATGTGATGCCTGCGCTGCAAGAACTTGAGTCAGACATACTTGAGGTTTGGAGTGGGACCAACCATGCAGTAAACACTGATTACAAATGAATCTTGGCTGGTAGCAAATACCCCGTTTTCGCAAGGCAGGGGTTTTATTGGCATCTCTTTCTTAGTTTTATGGGTTTGAGTTGAATCGTGTCAACCATGTGGTTAATAAATGAGATTTATTATTATTACTACTCCTCCTAATAATAATTTCTACTTACGGTAATTTTTAAATCTTGATAGATTATAATTTTTCCCAGGACGTGCAGCCTTTCATACTTACCATAACTATCTCATTGATCATTTAGCTAAATTGCAACTGCTAGGAGCTGCTGCCTTCCTGCTTGCTGAAGTCACCTGTCGCTTTGCCCCCAGCCATCTAAGGTCCTGTCTCCTGGCTCACTGAGCAGACAGGCTGGCCCTGAGCTCTGCTCTGCTATGTGATGGTGGCAAAATCTGTCCAACGCTTTTCCTATCTCTCTTTTTATTCTACAGCAGAAGTATTGGGAGGCCCTAAACTCGGAGCAGGTATGGACGGTCATGCTCTTTCTCTTCCAGGAGGGATTTACCTATGGCTTGATTTCAGTCCCTGTTTTTGTTAGACCTCCTTAGATGGCTGGCCCCATGACAAATTCCTTTAGTTAAAAAAAAAAATGTCAGCCAGGCACAGTGGTTCCCGCCTGTAATCCCAGCACTTTGGGAGGCTGAGGCGGGCGGATCACCAGGTCAGGAGTTCGAGACCAGCCTGGGCAACATGGCAAATCCCATCTCTACTAAATTATAAAAAATTAGCCAGGCATGGCAGCGTGTGCTTGTAATCCCAGCTATTCAGGAGGCTGAGACAGGAGAATCACTTGAACCTGGGAGATGGAGGCTGCCGTGAGCCGAGATCGTGCCATTGCACTCCAGCCCGGGTGATGGAGCAAGACTCCATCTTGAGGGAAAAAAAAGTATCAAATGAGAGGCAAGACTGAGGATCAATGGGATTTTCAGTGCTCTCTCAGTTCTGAGTTCTGCTGTGGGGGTATTCAGGTAAGCCCAAGCTATCTAGTAGGGACTCCAAGAAGGTGTGTAACCCAGTGAAGAAACATGGTTTGGAACAATAGTAGTAGTGGCAGACGTGGCTGCAGCAGCTGTTGTAATAAACAGTTCTGCACATTGTCATTCTGGGACCCTGGGCAGCTGGTGCTGTCTCTGTGACACCCTTGCCTCCAGGTGACAGATGGTCACGTTTTGTGACAACTACCTGTGCCTGTCTCCTAGGATTGTTTCTGATATGAAAATGGATCATCTTTTGCTCAGATTCTCTTCATGCCTAGTTTCCAGCAGTGGTTTTATTATAAAATGAAGTTTTAGGCCGGGTGCAGTGGCTCACGCCTGTAATCCCAGCACTTTGGAAGACTGATGGGGATGGATCACCTGAGGTCAGGAGTTGGAAACCAGTCTGGCCAACATGGCGAGATCCCCGTCTCTACTAAAAAGACAAAAATTAGCTGGGTGTGGTGGCGCATACCTGTACCAGTTTAAAGAGCTCATTTGATCAAAGGGACAGGTTGTTTCTGTTTGCAGGCACCTGAACTGGTCAGAGTTGGCAAGAATAATTCTTAAGCAGCCATTTAAGAAGCTAGAGCAGCGGTTTTCAATTGTCAGGGCATCTAAGAATCACTCCAAGAGCTTGTAAAAATGCTAAACCTAAGGTTTCAACCCCCTACCTGGGGGCTAGGGTGGGCCCTCAGCATCAGTGGGGTTTTGTTTTGTTTTGTTTTGTTTTGAGACGGAGTCTTGCTCTGTCACCCAGGCTGGAGTGCAGTGGTGCGATCTCAGCTCAGTGCAACCTCCACCTCTCGGGTTCAAGCAATTCTTCTGCTTTGGCCTCCCGAATAGCTGAGACTACAGGCGCATGCCATCACACCTGGCTAATTTTTTGTATTTTTAGTAGAGATGGGGTTTCACCATATTAGCCAGGATGGTCTCCATCTCCTGACCTTGTGATCTGCCCGCCTCAGCCTCCCAAAGTGCTGGGATTACAGGCGTGAGCCACCGCGCCCGGCCGGCATGTGTTTTCAGCCAGCAGCCTGGGTGCGTCTGGTGTGACTGACCAAGAACACCCTCTGACAACAATGATCTAGGTCTCAGACCTCAGCTGGGAAACAGTTTTCATCAAAAGGCACATTGGTCGTCCTCAGAGAACAGAACGGGGCCCTACTTCTTTCACTGGGGAGGTGGGTCATGTAGGCTAAGGGGCCTGGTGGGCGCTTTTATTTGGGATCTGATAATGTCAGAAAAGAATCTGGTTAAAGGGCTCCAGCCAAGTCTGCAATCCAAGTTAATGAGACGTTTGCACTTCGAAGTGGCTGGCACAAGCCCAAACAGGTACAGGGGATGAGCGGCACAGACCAAGTCACTGCACGGTCACTGGGGTCAGGTGGTCTTTTTAACATGATGGCTTTTAAAATCACCAAGTATTAGAACTCGATTCAGCTATTATCAGTGCATCACTAACAAACTGGGCTCTTTATTTCTGTTCAAAACAAAGCCGCAATTTGTGTTTTATAATTGCCATGGCATGGACATGACGTCAGTGGCTCAGGAAGCCTTCAAGATCTTCTCTGGGACCTCTAAGGATCGGAATGTTTGATTCAGCTTCAGTCTGAGCAGCGTTAGAGCATCTTTCTTGGAGCGCGTGTCCATGCCTGACTCTGTTATCATGTCCAAATAGATCGTCTGCCCAGGCAGACACATCCTATGTCACCTTTGCTTGTTGTTTCCTGGGTTTCCTAGTACTGTCGAATGTGACCTTGTGCCTCAGAATCATCATAGATGCTCAGAAACGGGAGAGATCTTCTTATCTAGGTGCTGATCCAATACCACAGCTTATACCTGGGGAAACTGAGGCCCCAGAAAAGGAAGGCAAATTAGTGACAGGAGGAGGACAATCCCTACCTGCCTCCATGGCTGGAACTCCAAAGGTAACACCAGGGAGCCCCTTGGGCTCTAATCCATCATATTAGAACAACGGGAGGACTTCACAGACAGCTTCGTCAATGCTTATGTGCCCACTTGTTTTTGTTTGTGTTTTTTTATTTTTTGAGATGGAGTCTCACTCTGTCACCCAGGCTGGAGTGCAGTGGCGCAATCTTGGCTCACTGTAAACTCTACCTCCCGGGCTCAAGTGATTCTCCTGCCTCATCTGGGACTACAGGCGCACACCACCATGACCAGCTAATTTTTGTATTTTTCGTAGAGACAGGGTTTCACCATGTTGGCCAGGATAGTCTCGAGCTCTTGACCTCGCGATCCGCCCGCCTCGGCCTCCCAAAGTGTTGAGATTACAGGTGTGAGCCACTGCGCCCAGCATGCCCATTTGTTTTAACTTTTCACTCTTACCCCTGCAAATTTTAACTTCCCATACTCATCTGGGTCAGTGATGAAATAGTCACTGCAGTGCCCACCACTCTGAATCGGGTTTTAAGTGTAGACAAGTCTGCTGAGCCTCAGGTTTAGAGGAAGCACCAAGTAGGAGGCAAGAGCGAACCTTTGCTCTGTTCCTGAGGAGCTCATCTGCCTGAGACAACAAGGCAGATGTCCAAAGAAATGTCAGGGCTGTCTGTGCTCAGGTGCAAATGAGTGGAATAGGTAATACAAAGCAAGATGCAGGTGAGAGCTCAATGGGCTAACGCAGTCAAGGTAGGCTTCCTGAAAAGGTATTTACCTGGCCCATAAAGAATAGGTTGAAGCTGGGCATGGTGGCTCAACCCCGTAAGCTGAGCACTTTGGGAGGTGAGGCATGTGGACTGCTTGAGTCCAGGAGTTCAAGATCAGCCTGGGCAACATTGCAAGACTTTATCTGTACTAAAAATTAAAAACTTAGCCAGGCATGTGGTACACACCTGTAGTCCCAGCTACTTGAGAGGCCGAAGCAGGAGGACTGCCTGAGCCCCGGAGTTTGAGGCAGCAGTGAGCTATGACTGCACCACTGCACTCCAGGCTGCATGACAGAGCAAGACCTTGTCTTTAACAAATAAAATCAAAAAGGATTAAGTTTGCCTGTTTTTCTTCCAGGAATGAGTTAGGTGTGGAGTCAGGATAAACAGAACATGACTCAGTCTTACCAGACAAGGACTTGGTAGAGGGCAGAGAACAGTGGAAAATGAGGGTGGGAAGAAAGTGGAGCTATTATGTTTTGGGTGGATGCTCATTAGTCCCTTGATTTAAAGTTATGCTTGTCTCCTTACGTCCTAGAAACACAGGCCTGGGTGACTTGTCCTTACCCTTTTGTCCTTGTCTGTGCCTGGATCATGAGAACCAGGATTGGAGCTGTTGTTTGGGGGGTTCAACAGATGAGAAGCATCCGTGCCACCCAGGGACCCTGTCTTTTCTCCACAGTGGGACCCTGAGGATGTGAACTTTGAAGGGAGCAAAGAAAATGTGGAGATACTCGGATCCCAGGTGCACTGGGACACTGTGAGGACAGCAGACCTGAGTGCTGATGATTAACACCTTTTGGAGCCAGCTGACCAGCTCAGAGCCCAGGATCAGGAGTTGTTTAGTAATGCAGCAGGAATCAATCTGCACTGACTCCGTGGCAGGAATTGAAGCTACTGTAGAAGCTGCCCTGGAAAGTGAGGAACCAGGAGCCGCCACCGAGAGTGACTGGTCGACATCATAGCTCATAATGGAGCTAAGACTTTGGGTCCTGTGGACAGACCTGGACAGGGCCAGCATTTGTTCTGAAGATTACAAGTTTACAGACAGCTCTTGCTTTGTAAAGATAATCCAAAGGACATTGGACCCACTTTTCCCTTTATTTCCTTGAGATTCGGCCATAAACTGAATACCTGCTAGGTTCCAGGAAGAAGTTTTTTTTTTTTTCTTTTCTTTTCTGTTTTTTTGAGACGGAGTTTCCCAGGCTGGAGTGCAATGGAGCAATCTCGGCTCACCGCAACCTCCGCCTCCCGGGTTCAAGTGATTCTCCTGCCTCAGCTTCCCAAGTAGCTGGGATTATAGGCATGCATCACCACACCCAGGTCATTTTGTATTTTTAGTAGAGACCGGGTTTCTCCATGTTTGTCAGGCTGGTCTCGATCTCCTGACCTCACGTGATCCGCCTGCCTTGGCCTCCCAGAGTGCTGGGATTACAGATGTGAGCAACTACACCCAACCATGAGTTAACCTCATAAATATCGAATGTGTTTGGATCTCAGCAGAGCCCATTCTGGAAGACCTGGCTGAGCCAGATGAAAGGGGTGGGCCCTGTGCTGGGGGTCCTGGGGCACACACAGGCTCCTGCCCTCCAGTCACCGACTTATCTGCTGGAAGTTATAGACAGGACTGTGTGGCCAGCCAAGTGTTTGTGAGATCACTGACACTGCAAAAACAAAGCAGACTGTGCTGGGTACCAGGAGTTCCTCCAACCTGGCAAGGTGCGTGCTGAGGTGCGGTTTGCAGGTCAAGGGGACTGTATGCTTCAGGAACTAAATGCATGTGGAGGATAAGAGGCATCATGGGAGGTGTTCAAGCACAGCAGTCCCATTTGGGGATGATTTGGATACTGTGATGAGTGAGGGAAGGGTGCAGGGAATGGGGCTAAGGTGGGAGCGAACACTGGGGTGAATAAATTCTTTTTAAAGAAATTAAAGTGTCTCAGTGTGGAGTGCAATGGTAAGTATGAATCCCTGCACAGTCACAGAAGTCTGCCCTGAGAGGAACTGGGAGAAATGCCAAGCAACACAGTTCTGCTCCGGGCTGGCCCACAGCCACCTGTGTGACTCAGCTGCAGCAGCCCCGTTTCTCCCGAGAGCCAGTGCAAGTTCTGGCAGCATGAAGGGGGTGCTTTGGGGAAGCAGGTTGGCTCTGCAGGTCTCTGCATGGATCCTAATGCCCGGAGTGACCTCTGAACTACAAGTGATCTTAAAGCCACCTAGTTATCCCCTTTAACTGAACTGTGTTGGTCCCTGGTTGTCTTGGAAGGTTTGTTGAAGTCAGTTTTGCTCTGTGATGTTAACCACTGAAGATGTACTTCTAGGGAAGAGGAAGATTTGAATGGAGGCCCAGGATGTGGGGAGAAGAGTGTTCAAACAGATGAAATAGTACAGAGGGCCGGATGCAGGGAAAGGTGGGAGTGACCAAGGCAGGAAGGATCTGAGATGGCCAGAATGGATGATGCAGGATGGGCTGTAGGGGTGGGCAAAGAGGCTGAAAAGGAACCAGACTGTGGAGGCTGGGGAGTCAGTGCTTGGTTCTGCGGCCAACTGGTAGCTGTGGAAGACAGCAGAGTAGGAAGGTGACTGACTGGCCTCAGGTAGACCACAACTGATTGGTGAGTTTTTCATCCCTGAGGCTACAACATTCCAGGAAGCAGAAATGTCGTCATGGGTACAGAATGAACACTGGGAAGAGGTTTAATCTAGAGTACTGAGTGATAGCAGCAGGGCAGAAGAGCTTATCTATAGAAAGGCAGAAGAGGTGGGAACAGGATGACTGCTGGAGTTTGCCTTTAGCACACCCTCTATCTTGAGAGAAGTCTGGATCATGCTCCCTGGGGCACCAAAAATTGGTTGGATCCAGGTGAAAGTGGCCATTCACCCAAGAACATCAAATGATCCTGGCCACATACCGTGGCTCACGCCTGTAATCCCAGCATTTTGGTAAGCTGAGGTGGGCAGATCACTTGATGACAGGAGTTCAAGACCAGCCTGGCCAACATGGTGAAACCCTATCTTTACTAAAAACACAAAAAATTAACCAGGCGTAGTTGGCGGTTCCTGTAATCCCAGCTACTTGGGAGGCTGAGGCAGGAGAATCACTTGAACCCAGGAGGCGAAGGCTGCAGTGAGGAGAGATCAAGCCACTGCACTCCAGCCTGGGAGACAGCGCGAGACTCCATCTCAAAAAAAACAAAAAAAAATTAGCCAAGCCTCGTAGCCCCCGCCTGTAGTCCCAGCTGCTTGGGAGGCTGAGGCACAAGAATTGCTTGAACCCAATACGCAGAGGTTGCAGTGAGCTAAGAATGCACCACTGCACTCCAGCCTGGGCAATACAGCAAGACTCTGTCTCAAAATACAACAAAAACCTTGCTGACTTTGAATAACACGAACTACTAAAGGTCCAGATATTATCTATCTCCCTAGATCCCACCAGCCCAGCCTCCTCCTTCACAAACTACTTTTTATCATGGTCCCAGCTTGTATCAAGGGTAGGTCTCAAGCCTCTTCATGCACAGTGAACCACAAAACTGGGAATTTTGGAAGCAAGGTTTGGCTTCATTGTTCAACAAGACTCTTCCTGTATACAAAGCTCCAGAACACTGGAGCCTCTGTGAAGAGATGCCAATCAAAATGCCTTTCTCCTAGTAGGAGCGAGCCTCTGTTGCAGCTGTCTCTAGCCATTAGACCAAGAGGGCAGTGGGAGTATTGCCCTAGTGACCCAGTGAGCAGTGCACCGGCTTACCTACACTAGGGAGGGGCTAGGGAACAAACTGTGTAATCATCTGCTCACCCACCTGGAGATGTGTAATACTGTCTGGTTGTGCTGCCTATCATGTGTGTGGCTTGCAGCATGCTACCTAACCTTTGTGAACTCCTTAGGTAGACTAAGAATAATACCAATCTAGAAAGCCTATGGTGAAGACTAAGTGAAGTAACATGTGAAAATGCAAACGTAATACCTCTTCAAAGTAGACTTTGAAGAGGGATTCGTTTTCTTCCCTTCCCTCATGCTTCCTGCACACATATACTGAAAGACAGTAACCAAATAATCAGACCTACAGATGGAAGAGATTTCAGAGGTTTGAATTCCCTTAAACACAACCCCAATTAGTGATTATTCAGTCCCTACTTAAGCTACTCTTAAAAAAGGATTTCACCTATTTCAGGTGCCAAAGTCTTTATCATTTAGTGAGCGCTCTGCTAAGATTTTCTTAAAAGCCTGTCTAGATCCAGAAGAATGAATCCCCTTATCTTCCTCCCTCAGTATGATGAAGAGATT
Source organism: Cacajao melanocephalus (assembly GCA_963573385.1). NCBI lineage: Eukaryota > Metazoa > Chordata > Mammalia > Primates > Pitheciidae > Cacajao > Cacajao melanocephalus. Next base: position 8,380 of record CAUYLG010011628.1, on the reverse strand, counting down.
TATGAACGTCATTTGAAGACACATTCACATTACGTTTCTTTCAAAGGGGTACGAGCTCCTAGGGTAAGAAGGGGCACTGGGCCAAGGAGCATGGCTGGGCTCCAGTTCCCAGGTCTGATGCAGTGTGATCTTTGTCATTTCCCCATGTCACAGTTTCCTCATCTGTAAAGTCAAAGTTCGGCCTGATTTTTTTTTTCATTTTTTCTCTTTTATTAATGTGCCAATTTGTTTCCCATAGCATACGAACATCTTTATAAACTCGCAGGAAAGAGATATTATAAACACAAATTTCAGATATACTTTGAAAATAGGTTTCGTTTTGTTTTTAATCTTAGGGAAATTTATTTAAAAAAAAAAAAGAAAATAAGTTTCATATACCTTTTCTCATATACCTATAACATATACCTCTTTGTTTGAATTTTACTATCCACTTTAGATAAAAATGTGCATCTATCACTAAGGAAAGGGCTAGAGGAGACTTAGAAATATCTCCAGAATAATTTTGCAACAATTCCAAGATTCTCTGCACTTCTTTTTCTGTCCCTTAATTAGCCTTCTCTATATTTTCCAACTATGGAGGTATTGCTGTACTCTCTTCGATTTTACATTGTTTTCGATACTTTTGCAAGGAAACTCTGCCTTGAACGAACCCAAGACATAGTGCAATTTTCAGTTAGATCTCCAAGTTTACACCTGCCTGTACAATACCCCAAAAGTCATCATCAGGTTGAAAGGGACGACCTTAGAGAAGAAAGAAGTTCAAGGAATGGTGCTCCCTTAAATGACTTAGCATTAGAAAATACTGACTGTTTTTTGTTTCATCAACCCTGGAAGCCAAAATAAGGCAACTGGGCATTCAGGACTTCTTTTCAGCAAAACACGTGATTACACAGAGTTAACTTCTTCACGACCAGAACACGTAATTACACAGACTTAACCTCTTCAAGAGCCACTGTTAATCTGTCGCTTGGAGAACTCTGCATACCGTCCCAATTCCGTCTGAATTTTCCATCAGCTGCCAGTGTTGGTAGCAGAGGGCTCGGGTCTTCTCGTCCTCTCCTCAGGGTCTGGCAGCTGTGACTACGGTGGAGTTCAGTCCCCAGAGTCGGGAGCGCTGCCTTTCCCTTTTCAATTGCCAGGGAGCTCATTCATGATCGTGCCAGAGGGGCAGCGAGTGGTCTTCTCAAACTACACGGAAAAGAGAAACCACCTGAACTGAACGCCAGCTCCCACTGCCTAACTCCGCCGAACTACATCCGCGGCCATCTTGCTGCCAGTTCCCAGCACCGCCACAGGGCACTTCCGGGAAAAACGGCATTGCGACTCCGCGCGTGCGCACTCCGCAACCACCGCCTCCCGCGAGGAGCGAGAGTCCCGCGGCCCCGCCCGTGCTGACGGCCCGGGTTTCTGCCACCAGCCAGCGGCGACCCAGCCCGGGCGGAAAAACCGCTAAGGGCGTCTCCGTAGTGCAGTTTTCATCCCACGGGTTGTTTTTTTTCTTCCTTTCTTCTTTTTTTTTTTAACGGCGGGGTTTCACCATGTTGGTCAGGCTGGTCTTGAACTCCGGACCTCAGGTGATCCGCCCGCCTTGGCCTCCAAAGTGCTTGGATTACAGGCGTGAGCCACCACGCCCGGCCCCCCACAGGGTTTTTAAGGAGATAATTACGAGGTTATTTTACGGTTCATATTGTGTTTAAGACTTCCAAACAGCCTAACGGTGTATTATGAACCGTTCTTTTCTTTGTTTTTAAATACGTTAAGAACCTTTTTGAAATAAAAATAGTGTAGGTACATGGTTTAAAGAAAGAAAATCAGATTGCCCCAAAAGGTTTATGAAGAAAAACAATAATGTTCTGTCCCTTTGATCCCAAGAGACTCCTTTTTAAAGCTTTTGGGCCACAGTGGCTCACGCCTGTAATCCCAGCACTTGGGGAGGCCGAGGCAGGCGGTTCACCTGAGGCCAGGAGTTCGAGACCAGACTGGCCAACAAGGTGAAACCCTCATCTCTACTAAAAATACAAAAACTAACCTGGCGTGGTGGTGGGTGCCTGTAGTCTCAGCTACTAGGGAGGCTGAGGCAGGAGAATCACTTGAACTCGAGAGGTGGAGATTGCAGTGAGCAGAGATCACACCATTGCACTCTAGCCTGGGCAACAGCAGCAAAACTCTGTCTCAAAAAAAAACAAAACAAAACTTTTACACGTTCTAGTAGTTGTCTCCATTCAGTTTGATCTGGAACATGCTTTCCGGCTACAAGCTTCTTAAGTAAGATCATCATACTTGCTTTTCCTGAGATGCATTATCTTCTGCTTCCATTAAGTACAGGCTGATGAGGCTCAGTAGCAGGGCAGGGTCACTGGTGTACTGAGAACTGGATATTCACTGTCTTCGCATCCAATGTTGTGTGGTGTCCCTCGCGCCGGGACCTCCTTGGCCACCCCGCTGTTCCCGAGTTAGAACCCGGCTTCTGAGCCCAGCACGCTCCAACCTCAGCCTGACATGGTCCACGCCTCTGCTCAGGACTTGACCTTTCCCTTTGGCCTTCTTCGTGTCTTAGCAATTGGAGTCCCAGGGGAGATCTGAGGGATTCTCTAAACCGCAGCTGGAAAGAAGGACGTCATACATGGTGGCCACCACAATCTTTCCCAAGGACAGCCTGCCCATGGATGAAAGGGCCATTTCACGGGCCTTACATTCTGCTAGCCAGTATAGCCTAAAGCTCTGATATTCAAATGTAGACTCTTAGGCTCCACCTGGGAGGATTCTCTGGGTTTGGGCAGGGCTTGGGAATCTTAACGAGCTCATCAGGTGATTCTGTTACAGATGATCCAGAACCACTCTTTGAGAAACACTGTCCTCAGGAAATTACTTTTATTTATTTATTTATTTTTTCCCCATCTCTTCCTGGTATTTTATTATTTTTAAATACAGAGATGGAGCCTCACTAGGATGCCCAGACTAGTCTTGAACTCCTGGGCTCCAGAGATCCTCCTGCCTCAGCCTCCCACAGTGCTGGGATTACAGGCATGAGCCACCATCCCTGCCAGGAAATTACTTTTAAAACAGATTTGTATGAGATGTTCTCACAAAACTACTTAGAATAGCAAAAAATGTGGTAAAGCTCCCAAACCCCACTGTTGTGCAGAATTAAACATTATACTTTATGGCTGGGTGCAGTGCCTCACACCTGTAATCCCAGCACTTTGGGAGGCCGAGGCCAGTGGATCATCTGAGGTCAGGAGTTCGAGACCAGCCTGACCAATATAGTGAAACCCCGTCTCTACTAAAATTCCAAAAATTAGCCAGGTGTGGCCGTGTATGCCTGTAATCCCAGCTATTCAGGAGGCTAAGACAGGAGAATCGACTGAACCCAGGTGGCAGATGTTGCAGTGAGCCAAGATTGTGCCACTGTACTCCAGCGCGAGACTCTGTCTCAAAAGAATATATATACTTTATTTTTATTTATTTATATATTTGTTTATTTATGGAGTTTGCTCTATTGCCCAAAGTGGAGTGCAGTGGCACCATCTCAGCTCATTGCGACCTCTGCCTCCTGGGTTCAGGTGATTCTCCTTCCTCCGACTCCCAAGTAGCTGGGACTACAGGCACACACCACCATGACTAGCTAAATTTTGTATTTTCAGCGGAGACGGGGTTCTCCTTGTTGGCCAGGCTGGTCTCAAACTCCTGACCTCAAGTGATCTGCCTTCCTCAGCCTCCCAAAGTGCTGGGATTACAGGTGTGAGCCACTACACTCGGTCCAAACATTATGCTTTAATGAAGAAATGATATTTCACCATTAAACCTAAAAGATTGTAGAACTAAAAGGAAAAAAAAAAGTGTGTCTAAACATCCTGCTAAGACAAAAAAAGAAAGAAAAAAAGATCATAGAACCGTAGATTGAAGAACAGACCTGAATCACCTTCAAATCATCTACTGTAGTGCCTGAATGGCTTGCTTGTTCTTACAACATGAATTCCCGCCGGGCGCAGTGGCTCACACCTGTAATCCTAGCACTTTGGGAGACTGAGGTGGGTGGATCACCTAATGTCAGGAGTTCAAGACCAGCCTGGCCATCATGGTGAAACCCCATCTTTAAAAAAAAAAAAAAAAAATCATGAATTCCCAGTTCTCACACAGTAAAAAAAAAAAAGAAAAGAAAAAAAATTATGAAAGATAGTGGCAACTAATAGGCCAAGCATGGTGGCTCTTGTCTGTAATCCAAGCACTTTGGGAGGCTGAGGCAGGCAGATCACCTGAGGTCAGGAGTTCAAGACCAGTCTGGCCAACATGGTGAAACCTCGTCTCTACTAAAAATACAAAAATTAGCCACATGCCTGTAATCCCAGCTACTTGGGAGGCTGAGGCAGGAGAATCACTTGAACCAGGGAGGCAGAGGTTGCAGTGAGCTGTGATCGTGCCACTGCACTCCAGCCTGGGCAATGAGAGTGAAACTCCATCTCAAAAAAGAAAGAAGAAAGAAAGAGAGAGAGAGAAAGAAAGAAGAGAAAGATAATGTAATCTAATAAGAGTAGAACACAAGAGAGCTTGAGCCACCATTAGCAGTTATAAGTAAAATTATGATAGATCAAAAAAGTCTTAGAAATCATTAGATTCTATTGTAAAGGGATTATATGGATTTTTGTAGTAGAGGTTTGCTGACTGTGGAAGCACTTAAATACATCTTTAGAGAACTGTTCTAGTTTAAAGGAGTCTGCAGTAGGGATGGGGTGGAACAGTTATATGGGATTTGGACAATTGAGCAAATTTGAATATGTACAATGTATTAGCTAACTTTATTGTTTCCTTTCTCGACAGAAATAATAAACCATGGTTGTTGGCTGGGCGTGGTGGCTCATGCCTGTAATCCCAACACTTTGAGAGACCAAGGAGGGTGGATCACCTGAGGTTGGGAGTTCGAGACCAGCCTGACCAACATGGAGAAATCCCGTCTCTACTAAAAATACAAAATTAGCCAGGCATGGTTACGAATGTTTGTAATCCCAGCTACTCGGGAGGCTGAGGCAGGAGAATCACTTGAACCCAGGAGGTGGAGGTTGCAATGAGCCAAGATCACGCCATTGCACTCCAGCCTGAGCAACAAGAGTGAAACTCTGTCTCAAAAAAAAAAAAAAAATTATGGTAGCACAGGAGAAAGCCCCTTAGGATATACATGCTGTCCTATTTAGGAGTGACGCATCATGATTTGGCAACTTACTTTTAAATATTTCAGCAGAACAAAACTATAAATTTTTCAGGTACTTGGAGAGAGAGACAAAGCAAACGGAACACAACGGGAACAATGGATGAATCTAGGTAAACAGTATGGACATGTTCGTTATTCTTTCATCTTTTCTGTAGGTTGGAAGTTTTTCAAAGCCGGTTGAGGGAGAAAGTACAGGAATAAAGAAAGACTGTCACAGTTGGTTCTGTCACGAGATGGGCTCTCCACACATCTCCACCACTGCTGCCAGCAGATGACCCTGAAATCCTAGGCTTTGCAGGAAGACAGCTGGTTACTAGAGACTGCTTTTCAAGCAGCTTCCCAAATGTGGCTGGATTCTGAGCTATTTGTAGTATGATGTCAGGCCACAAAGGGTGGGTAAATTCCAGTTTGTCTGCTACTGAGAAAAAAATAGGCCCTGTATCTGAGACAGCCCTGATAAGGTGCCTCCCTGGTCATGAGTAATGGTCAGACCCAGGGGATGACCCAGGACTCAGAAAGCTGGACAATGGAAAGTCTGGAGCACTGTGACAAGGAAATTCTTCCCCTGAATTGCCTTTTCCTATTGAGATAAGATACTACACAATAAAGCGCCAGGCTCAGAAGTGCTGCTGCCAATCTCAGCCGGAGCGGCCAGTGCTCGGCTGGAGCTAAAGCACATCAGCGCCCGGGGCTGTCAGCACCTGGGTTGTCTCCAGAAGGCCAACTCTGGTGGGGGCAAGTCCTGACCCCCACCACTCACTGTGGGACTAGCTGTGGGATTCCAATGTTTGTTCATCAAAAAAAAGAAAAAGAAAAAATAAGTGTTCTCCTCTTCTACCTGCTTTACTGGGTGGTGGTTCCAAAAACTAAAAACCATGCCGGGCGCGATGGCTCACGTCTGTAATCCCAGCACTTTGGGAGGCTGAGGCAGGTGGATCACCTGAGGTCAGGAGTTCGAGACCAGCCTGGCCAACATGGTGAAACCCCATCTCTACTGAAAATACAAAGTAGCCAGGTGTGGTAGCAGGCGCCTATAATCCCAGCTACTCGGGAGGCTGAGGCAGGAGAATTGCTTGAACCTGGGAGGTGGAGGTTGCAGTGAGCCAAGATCATGCCATTGCACTCCAGCCTGGGCGACAAGAGGAAAACTCCATCTAAAAAAAAACAAAAAAAAAACTACTAAAAGCAAACCATGAAAGGGCCTTTTCCCCCACTCCCAAATACTATAAAGGTATCAGTAATTATTATTACTTCCTCATATGAAGCAGTTAGTTTTGTAGATGCTCCCTCCTTTTTTTTAAGACACAGGGTCTGGCTATGTTGCCCAGCTGTTCTCAAACTGCTGACTCAACCATCCTCCCACCTTAGCCAGTCTAGTAGCTGGGACTACGGGCATGTGCCACCAAGCCCAGCTAGAGTCTCCTGTTTTAAGTCTAGTTCCATATTTCTTTAAAAGTCATCAGGATGTCTTTTAGGCTCTGAGGACCTTTTTACTATGAGATTGTATAAGTCAAGTCCTTTGAACTTCTGAGGAGGCAGGATTGAGACACTTTGAAATTCCCCACTGTCTCCTGAGTGAGCAGAGTGACAGAAGCTGTTACCCTTTTAATAGCATCTTAACCGGGAAGTAGACCTCTAGGGGCAAGCAGTGACTCACCCACACTGTCATGAATGAGTCAGTGTCCCAGCCGAGCAGGGGCTGGCAGCCTCCTACTTCAATGTGTGGGAAGCAAGGCCTAGGCTCCGTCCTGGATATTGGTCTTGTCACACTGGGGGTGGTAGCGCAGAGCCCTGGAGAGAAGCCAATGCCTTTGGATTGGTCTTTTTTTTTTTTTAATTATTATTTTTTTTTTTTAGAGACAGGGTTTCACCATGTTGGTCAGGCTGCTCTTGAACTCCCAACCTCAGGTGATCCACCTGTCTCAGCCTCCCAAAGTGCTGGGATTACAGGTGTGAGCCACTGCACCCGGCTGGATTGGTCTTTAGGAGGTGAGGACTGAGCTAATGGGCACGTGATACAGAGAAACATCGTAAGTCAGGATAAGGGAGAACTTTCACGTGGCCCTGTCTGAGCTGCAGTGGTTGTGGGGGTTCCCTGTTACTGGAATAATTCCCACACAGCCTCACCCCTCCTATAAAGATGTCTGGGACCAGGCACAGTGGCTCACACCTGTAATCCCAGCACTTTGGGAGACTGAGGCAGGCAGATTACTTCAGGCCAGGAGTTTGAGACCAGCCTGGCCAACATGATGAAACCCCATTAATTAGCCAGGTATCGTGGCAAACACCTGTAATCCCAGCTACTCAGGAGGCTGAGGCAAGAGAATCGCTTGAACCTGGAAGGTGGAGGCTGCAGTGAGCTGAGATGGCAGCAGTGCACTCCAGCCTGGGAGACAGAGAGACAGAGCGAGACTCCATCTCAAAAAAAAAAAAAAAAAAAAAGAAGATGTTTTGGGGAAGATGTATCATTGACCAAACAGTTGGATCAGACGGCATGTCAAGGCTTCTTCAGTCTTCTGAGCTATTTTTGCCTAGCAATGAACTTGCATTAACATATCTTCTGCTTAGTAGCCACATTCTGAACTTCTTTTTTCTTTTTTTTACATTTTTTGGAGAGACAGGGTCTCGCTCTGATCTTGTGGTCCCTGACCCAGAAACTGACTCAGCACAAGAGGACAGCTTCAGCTTTCTATGATTTAATTCCTGACCAATCAGTACTCCTGACTCACTGGCTTCCTCTCACCCATCACGTTGTTCTTAAAAACTCTGCTACCCTTTCCGCGTTACCTGCCGAGGGATCCATATGGCGTTGTTCTGGATTCCCGTCATAACTTAAAGGGAAACTTTCTTTTTTTTATTAAAAAAAATTTTTTTTTAAAAAAGATGGGGTTTCACCATGATGGCCAGGCTGGTCTTGAACTCCTGACCTCAGGTGATCCACCCACCTCGGCCTCCCAAAGTGCTAGGATTACAGGCGTGAGCCACCGTGCCCAGCCAAAAGGAAACTTTCACAGTGTCCGGAGCCCTTGATGACCTGCAAATGAAGGAGGAGGATGTCCTTAAGTTCCTGGCAGCAGGAACCCATTTAGGTGGCACCAACCTTGACTTCCAGATGGAACAGTATATCTATAAAGGAAAAGTGATGGCATCTACATCATAAATCTGAAGAAGACC
>CAUYLG010011626.1:0-11345 GCA_963573385.1 Cacajao melanocephalus | reverse complement strand
GCAAGTCTATAAACGTAATTCACCACATAAACAGAACCAAAGACAAAAACCACATGATTATCTCAATAGATGCAGAGAAGGCCTTTGACAAAATTCAACAGCCCTTTATGCTAAAAACCCTCAATAAACTAGGTATTGATGGAACCTATCTCAAAATAATAAAAGCTATTTATGACAAACCAACAGCCAATATCATACTGAATGGGCAAAAACTGGAAGCATGCCCTTTGAAATCTGGCACTAGACAAGGATTCCCTCTCCCACCACTCCTATTCAATATAGTATTGGAAGTTCTCGCCAGAGCAATCAGGCAAGAAAAAGAAATAAAGGGTATTCAATTAGGAAAGGAGGAAGTCAAATTGTCTCTATTTCAGACGACATGATTGTATATTTACAAGACCCCATCGTCTCATCCCAAAATCTCCTTAAACTGATAAGCAACTTTAGCAAAGTCTCAGGATACAAAATCAATGTGCAAAAATCACAAGCATTCCTATACACCAATAACAGACTTAAAGAGAGCCAAATCAAGAACAAACTGCCATTCACAATTTCTACAAAGAAAATAAAATACCTAGGAATACAACTAACAAAGAATGTAAAGGACCTCTTCAAGGAGAACTACAAACCACTGCTCAACGAAATAAGAGAGGACAGAAACAGATGGAGAAACATTCCATGTTCATGGTAAGGAGGAATCAATATCGTGAAAATGGCCATACTGCCCAAAGTAATTTACAGATTCAACATTATCCCCATCAAGCTGTCAATGACCTTCTTCACAGAACTGGAAAAACTGACCTTAAACTTCTTATGGAACCAAAAGGGAGCCCGCATAGGCAAGTCAATTCTAAGTAAAAAAAACAAACCTGGAGGCATCACACTACCTGACTTCAAACTATATTACAAGGCTACAGTAATCAAAATAGCATGGTACTGGTACCAAAACAGAGATATAGACCAATTGGAACAGAACAGAGGCCTGGGAGGCAACACCGCACATCTACAACCATCTGATCTTTGAAAAACCTCACAAAAACAAGCAATGGGAAAAGGATTCCCTGTTTAATAAATGGCTTTAAACATTTTTTTAAATTTTTAAGTGGGAAAATATGATTTGTTTCTCTATGCCATTCTAGCACTATTCTTTCATTTATTTAGAATCAAATTACTATCTGGTATTATTTTGCTTTTGGTTAAAAAACTCCATTTAACTTTTTTTCTTTTGGAACCCAAGTCAGCTAAGCAATAAATATTTTAGCTTTTGTTTGTCTAAGTTTTAATTTCATCTTCACTTATTAAATATTTTTTCTGAATAAAGGAATCTCTGCTGAATATTTTTCTTTTTTTTTTCAATACAGTCATATCTCTGATATGTGAATTCAGTTTTAGACCACCACAATAAAGCAAATATTAAAATAAGTCACACAAATTTTTTGTTTCCTAGTGCATAGAATAGTTATGTTTATACTTTAGTCTACTAAGTGTGTAATAGCATTCTGTCTAAAAAATACATTCTTCAGTTAAAAATACTTTATTACTCAAAAATGCAAAATGCTAATGATCATCTGAGCCTTCCATAAGTCACAATCATTTTGCCAGTGTAGGGTATTGCCTCAATGTTGATGGCTGTTAACTGATCAGAGTAGTGGTTACTGAAGGTTGGCGTGACTGTGGCAATTTCTTAAAATAAGACAACAATGAAGTTAGCCACATTGACAGAGTTTCCTTTTACAAAAGATTTATCTGTAATATATGATGCTGTATGATACCATTTCACTAAAAGAGGAGCTTCTTTCAAAATTGGAGTAAATCCATTCAAACCCTGCCACTGTTTTATCAACTAAGTTTATTTTATTCTAAATCCTTTGTTGTCATTTAAACAATGATCAGAGCATCATCACTGGGGTAGATTTCATCTCAAGAAACCACTTTCTTTTTCATCCATAAGTAGCAACTTCTCATTCATTAAAGTTTTGTCATGAGATTTCAGCAGGTAAGTTACATCTTCAGGATTGACTGCTAATTCTGGTTCACTTGCTATTTCTGTCACATCTGCAATTACTTCCTCTACTGAAGCCTTGAACTCCTCAAAGTCATTTATAATGTTTGGAAATAACTTTTTCCAAACCCCTGTTAATGTTGATAATTTAATCTCTTCCCATGAATAATGAATATTCTTAATGGGATCTAGAATGGTGAATCCTTTTCAGAAGGTTTTCAATTTACTTTGCCAAGTTCAATTACAGCAATCACTATCTATGCCAATGATAGCTATAGAAAAGTATATTTCTTAAGTAATAAGACCTGAACATCAAAATTACTCCTTAATCTGTGGGCTACAGAATGGATGTTGTATTATCAGGCATGAAAGTAATATGAATCTCCTTGCACATTTCCATCAGAGCCCTTGGGTGACTTGGTGCAATGTACACCAGCAGTAATATTTTGAAAGAAATCTCTTTTTCTTCTGAGCAGTAGGTCTCAATAGTGGGCTTAAAATATTCAGTAAACCATGCAGTAAACAGAAATGCTGTCATCATGCTTTGTTGTTCCATTTCAAGAGCACTCACAGAGAAGATTTAGCATCAGTCTTAACGGCCCTAGGATTTTTGGAATGATAAATGAGCACTGCCTTCAACTTAAGTCACCAGCTCCATTCATTCCTGAGTCAGCCTGTCCTTTGAAATTTTGAAGCCGGGTATTGACATCTCCTCTATATCTATAACATTCTACAGGGCATCTCCTTCCAGTAGAAGGTTGTTTTGTCTACATTAAAACTCTCTTGTGTAGTGTCACCAGTTTCATAAATTATCTTAGCCAGATCTGGATAACTTGCTGCAGCTTCTATATCAGCACTTGCTGCTTCACCTTCCACTTTTTATGCTATGGAGACAGCTTTTTTTCTCAAACTTCATTAACCAACCTCTGCTTGCTTCTAATGTTTCTACTGCATCTTCCTAACATCTCTCAGTCTTTATAGAATTGGACAGATTTGGGTTCTGCTCTGACTTAGGCTTTGCTTTAAGGGAATGCTGTGGCTGGCTTGATCGTTTATCCTACTCAAACTTTCTCCATACTAGCAATAAGGCTGTTTGGCTTTCTTATTATTTGTGTTTTCCCTGGGGTAAAACTTTTAATTTTCTTCAGGAACTTTTCCTTTGCATTCACAGTTTGGCTAATGCTGGTGCAGGAGGCCTTGCTTTCAACCCACCTTAACTTTCAACATGCTTTCCTAAGATCAATCATTTCTAGCTTTTGATAAAGTAGGAGATGTGTTAACTCTTCCTTTTACTTGAACACCTAGAGATCACTATAAAGTAATTCATTGGCCTAATTTCAATATTTTTATATCTCAAAGAATAAAAAGGCCTGAGGCCAGAGAAAGAGATGGAGGAATGGCCTATTGGTGGAGCAGTAAGAACACACAAATCATTTATGGATTAAAGTTATATGAACACAGTTTGTGGCTCCCCAAAACAATTATAATAGCAACATCAACAATCACTGATCACAGATCACCACAACAAATATGACAATAATTAAAAAGTTTGAAAATATTACAAAAATTTCCAAAATGTGACACAGACATAACATGAGCATATGTTACTGAAATAATGGCACTAATAGACTTGCTTGACCGAGTGTTACCAAACAAACCATCAGTTTGTAAAAACATAAAATACAATATCTGCAAAATGCAATAAAGTAAAGCACAATAAAAAGAGTTATGCCTTGAAATAGTTTGAATGATGTCCCGACTCAAATTTCATGTTGAAATTTAATTCTCACTGATGTGTGGGGCCTGGTGGGAGGTGACTAGATTGGACAGCTTTCTCATGAATGATTTAGTACCATACTGTGGTACTGTCCTCATGATAGTGAATGAGTTCTCATGAGATTGGATCATTTAAAAGTGTGTGTGGCACCTTCCCCCGCCTTTCTTGCTCTTGCTTTCACCATATGATGTGCCTGCTCACTCTTTACCTTCCACCATGATTTTAAGTTTCCTGAAACCTCCCCAGAAGCTAAGAAGATGCAAGCATCATGCTTCATGTATAGCCTGCAGAACCACAATCAAATTAAACTTCTTTTCAAGTTACCCATCTCAGGTATTTCTTTATAGCAATGCAAGCACAAATTCATATATGCCTGTACTTAGAAAATGACCCTCTACTATCTTCTGGCTTGTATATACTCATGATAGGTTTGTTATAATTTTTGTCTTTATTCTTTTGTATGTAATGTGTCTATTTTTCCTGGATGCTTTTAAGATTTTTTTCTTTGTCTCAGGTTTTTAGCAATTTGACTATAATGTATCTTATAATCTTATTTAGTTTTATTTTGCTTAGGAGTCCTTAAGACTCTTGGATCTATAAATTAGAGTTTTCATGAAATTTGTAAAATTTTCAGCTATTATTTTTCAAATATTTTTCTGACTTCACAACATCCTCTCCTCTGAGGCTCTAATTACAAATTTGCTAACACTTGATATTGCAACGGCATTCAACAACCAACAACATAAAATTCTGAGATTCTGTCATATAATGAAAAATTATTAGGCATGCAAAGAAGCAGGAAAATCTGACCCACAGAAGAAAACAATTCAAAATTTTTAAAAAAACTTTAGTCATTTGTACTGTTTTTGCCTTTATTTTATTTTTGTACCATTCAATTTGGATAGATTATATGTCTTTGTCTTCAAGTTTGCTGATCTTATCTTCTGCAGTGTCCAATCTGTTCATCTGTTCCAATAATTTTTTATTTCATATCTTTTATTTATCTTTGAAGTTCATTGTAAAGTCTATTTATTTCTTCTAACTCTCTCATCATTTTCAACTTTTCTCCTACCTTCTGGAACATATTACAATTGTTTACAATAGCTGTTTTAATGTTCTTTTCTACTAGTTTCAGCATCTTTGTCATTTCTGGGTCTGTTCCTATTAAATTTGAGTTTTTCCTGATTGTTGGTCATATTTTCTTGCCTCTTTGCTTGTCCAGTAATTTTTATTAGATGACAGTGCTTTGTTGTTTGCTAGATTTTGGTGCATTCCTTTGAATCTGAGTGTAGTTAATTTATGTAACAATTGTATTCTTTAAAATCTTGCTTTTAAAATTTGCAAGATAGGCTAAGAGTATTCTTAAGTTGAATTAATTTTCTTCCATTAGTAATCACTCTGAAGATTCTACAATGCTGTGAATATTTTCTGAACTTTCTATCACGTTTTGTGGAAATATAGACTATTCCAGTCTTGTAAAATCTCTGAAAATAGTTTGGAAAGTGTTTCATGCATTTCTTCTGGTGACACTTTTCCTAGCCCCTGGTAGTGTTTCTCATGCATGCTCAGATCAGATTTAACCAAAAAATGTGAATGTATCTCTCCCTCGCCTTCCCCCCGTCAGCTCTCTCTCCCTTTTTGTCATTCACTCTCCATCCTCCCCCACTCCAATACACTGCCCACCAAACTGTAGCCATAATAGCCTCTGAACTCTGGCCTCTGTCTCTTCAATTTAGCAAGACTATTGGCTGTCTTTGGGTCCACCCTATTTATACTGCAGCTTTAAAACCACACCCAGGATAGTAAGCAGGAGAAATTGTAGGTTTTAACTCATACGTTTTCTTTCTCTTAGGGAACTTAGTCCTGTGCACTTTGTTTTTCAATATTTGAGGACCTTTCTTTTTAATTAATTTATTTTTAGACAGAATCTCACTCTGTCAGAGTGTAGGGTGAGTACAATCTCAGCTCACCACAACCGCTGCCTCCCGAGCTCAAGCAATTATTTTGCCTCAGTCTCCTGGGTAGCTGGGATTATAGGCATGTGCCACCACTTCCAGCTAATTTCTGCATTTTTAGTAGAGACAGGGTTTTGCCATGTGGGCCAGGCTGGTCTTGAACTCCTGACCTCAGGTGATCCACCTGCCTCGGCCTCCCAAAGTGCTGGGATTACAGGCATGAGCCACCGTTCCCAGCCCTGAAGATCTTTCTTTTACATACTTTGGTCAGCATTCTAGCTGTTTAAGGAAAGACCATTAATCCAGAATCTATTACTCTAGCTTGGCCAGGAGTAGAAATGAGGCAATTATTTTGTTTGTTTTTTAGTTGTTTAGCTGGTTGGTTGGACTTTTTAAACATTGTTTTATTTTGTTTATAGGAGGAGATTTCCTAAATTCCAGCAGCTCATCTAAAAGAGCCAGCCACGTTGATGCCAACCTATTGTTAGAAAGTAAGAGAAAAGGCCTATATCGTGCTTAGGATAGACTAGCCAGATATTCCACCCCGAAGACCAGTTGTATTTCTGAAGACATCCCCAAAAGAATAGTTGTGTCTGTCCAGGCTCTGCCTATCTAGGCTGTGCCTGGGCTGACACCCAATTGTCAGTCCCAGCTGGGGTGGGATCATGATCGCACATATGAAAACCAGCAAGCAAACTCCAAATGAACCTTCCGTGAGCACATGAGGGAAAACTCTTGAAGGGATGTCAGCAATTGAATGGCAACTCTGTGAGGGATTCCAGTTTCTAGCAATAAAGCAAGTGCTTTGCGCCTTTATATTGTGTTCGTTTTTATGGGTTATATAATAATAAACAATCCCATCCTAGAAAAGATTTAAGTAGAATTTCCTGCCAAAAGAACAATCTGGTATTCTCTCTCTGTGGAGAAGGACAAAACCAGCCCCCTGGGGCAGCCCAGCTGCAGATGTACTGGGTTGAATAGCAGGCTAGTCTACAGCCTGGGGCATCAATCACCTGCACTACATCTCCCTGCTGATGGAGTAGGAGAGTAAAGCATGAATGGGCTCCTTTCTCTCTCACTCTCACTCTCTTTCTGTCTTTCCCCCTTCCTCCTTCCTTCTTCATATCCCTTTTCCTTCCTCTTTTTCTTCTTCTCCCTCTGTCTTCCTCTTTTTCTTCCAAGAGAGAAGTCCCAGTAAGATAATCTGGGATAGGAAATTACATAATAATGCAATAGGGTGAGAATAGGGTGGCAGAATTAGTGCTTTTCATTTTCTTTATGCTTTTCTACATTTCCCGGTTTTCTACACAAAACGTAGAAAACAGTAATAATAAAACTTTGTTTAAAGGAAACATAAAAATGTTATCTTCCAGGAACCTAGCTTAATTCCCTAATATAGAGCAAATAGTAAGTGTCTGTTTAATAAATGAGGAAAAGTAGTAATGTTTGGAGGATAAAACAGTGACACTATCAGTTTTTTAAATGTAACAATTCTGTTCTCTTTGATCCCTTCAGAACTCATAACTCTTCTAAAAAGTCTCCATGAGATGTCTAGCTGTTTTAAGAAATGCAAGCTTCACACTTTCTATAACATATGAAATCATTAATCATCATGAAGTAATTTAACCTCTATATAAATTAGCCCCGTATCAAAAAATATAAAAGTAGTCAATGCTAAGTCTAATTCCTAAAAATAACTCTAGAAACACCTTGCCAATGGCAGACTGCTTAATGCTAGGTCGTTACTCTGAGGATGGCCATTCCTCAGCAAATACCTCAGATCCTGCTGGGAGCTGGCTTGCCCTCAGTGCCATCTTCAACTTCTCTACAGAAGACATTTAAATCTGTGAAAAGTTTACTAGTAAACCTATACATGAATAAAGAAGAGATGCTTGTTTCCATTTTCTTTGGTTGGAAATAAACACCAGTGTATATTTCATAAAACCATTTACCCTCACTAAAAGATAAATATATAGTGAGAATATGCACATCAATCAGAGAGTTATCAAAATCTATTTAGGAAAATAAATATTTAGCTTATTCTAGTTGAATGAATGGAATACACTGACCTAACACCTGTACTACGCCATACTGTGGGCACTTCTAAATGCATTTGTAGATGTGGAAGCTCATTGCCTATCAAAGCACAAATTCCTAACGGTGTTCTCATCATCCTTATGCTACCTGTCCTACCACCCAGGCACATATTTCATATCTTTCTGGGGCAACTGCATACAGTAGGTCTTCAACAAACATGTTAAATTGAATAATATTTCTGTATTAGACCCAGGAAATCATCTGACATAAAATTTCTACTTTAAATATAAAGTAAAAATTGACACTCACTTTAGTTCTGCCATATGAAGCTACCCAGAACCAGTTCCTTGACTCTTTTACTTGCTACACTACATAGTAATTATCTTTTCATCTGTGTGCATCCCCTAAAGGTAGGGCACCTTTCAACCACTGCCTGCTGCTTCCCTATGCCTTCCACTTAGAGCTGAATTTATTTATTCATTCATTCATTTACGTAACCCTTCATCTATCTAGTCAAGAAATCCATGGAACATAAAAATATTTGAAGACAGTATTCACATTCCTTCTAAGTCTTCTCTTCACCTAACTAAATATTCTCATTATCTTATTTATTATTCTTATTGTGATATGTGTTTTAACAAAGTCAAGGGATATTGAGAGGCCAGAGTCAGGGAGTGTGGAGGAAGAACTATTCCCTCTCTTGTTTTAAGTCCAAGCTTCTACTATTACAACATTCAGAACACTCATTCAAAACGGATAACAAAGATATTCTGGGAATAGAGTAATAAATTTTAAAAAAAGTCTAATATCTAATAATCTAGTAACTGGAATTATGGTTTTAAAATACTGCCATGTTACTGAAAAGTACGTTAGAGGAAGTATTATGTATAACGCCATGTGAGCCTATATTTTGCCTACAAGTAATATTTTACTTTTCTAAACTTCAAAGATTCATTAATGTTAAAACTCTAAGAGATCACCAATTATCTTCTGGATATTAAAATAACACTAGCAAATGCAGTATTATATCTTTCTAAGCTACTACTTAGTATTTCAGTGTTATATCATGATCATCCTTAAAATGCGCAACAAAGAACCAACTCAGTATTCGGAATTGATCTTTTAACTCCTCTGCACATAATGACTTCAGTGGGCCCAGTGCTTTTCTACCGATGGCTCTCAGAGCTTTAAAAGTAATAATACTAACAAAAGACTAAGGACAAACATTGCAGCTATGCCCTTAAAAATATTGCATAATCCACATCTGGGAAAGGAATCAGAAGGGAGACCACCATCTATACCTTAGTGAATAGTAGTTTTCAAAATGCCTGCTCAGCCTTATGAAGGCTAGAGCCACCAGCCCCATGCCATGTTAAGTGCTAATCTTCGGATATCAACAGGGACCGTCATTGTTGTGTAGCTTATCCTCTCATTAATAAGGCAATCAGTATTCACACTATATACTCTGAATTTACAGAAGTAATCCCTCAAACTTTTAGGCAAGCTTCCAGCTGAATCTCTAATGTAAATGATTTGGCTTAGAGTCAACGGAAGGTGATTTTATGTGGTACAACCAACTCATGTCAAGACATTTCAGGGCACTTCACTAAAACATGCGGATCTTGTGATTCATTTTTTAAAATCTCTGTGGCTGAGATGCCCTCACTTGAACAAAGTTTCTTTCCAGATCATGGGGCCTTTCCATTAATGCCTGAAGTTGTATCTTTCTTCTTTAGTCTACATTACCTGGGGGATCAATTGCAAGCAAAAAGGAATTCACTCTAGTAAACCTTGTGACTTCCCTGAATCCACAGAGCCTTCCAGAAATCAAGGCTTTGTGCCAGCTCATTATTATCCTAGCCATGTGGATCCTCCATTGAGCAATTAGAAATAAAGAGTTTTATTATCCTAGGGAAAAGAGGAATGCAGTGAAAACTCCATGTAAAGAAAAAACATGAAATTTAGGACTTTGTGGCATTTTCGTCTAGCCAATGAGAAAATCCTGTATTCACTGCACATAAATAAAAAGATAGTCATTGAACTAAACGAGAAATAAGCCTGGAAACATTTTTGGCCTTCCCATTCTGCTTCTACATAGCTGCATTATTCATAACCATTTGTTTTACCCTTTTAGACGTGGGCTCACACTTTCTGCTTTGGAGCTATTGTTCAAGGCTATTCTGATAGAAGTCACTAATTTTCTTTTCTGTATATCATTCCACAGTGTGCTGAACTGTATATAGGGCATTTTGAAGTCATGGGAACCACTGAGACAGAGAAAATACCCAAAACTTTAGACATAGGTCAAGTGAGCAAAAATATAGCTATGGCTTAAAAAATGCAGGGGTCTAAATCTAAGTTGGTATCTTTCTTGATTTTATATTCAATTATAAGCATATATCCCTAACAAAAATCTCCAACCCCAGAATGAGTCATTATTTTACATTCAATTTTCCCCAGTATATACCTTTCAACTTCTGGAGAAATCAACATTTAGGTAACATTCATATTACTTAAAAATTTATTTATATGTGTTAGCTTTACCATACCAATGTACATTTTTAAAAACTTGGCGTCAGGAGAACTTCACCAATCTAGCAACACACGCCAACATTCAAGTCCAGGAAATACAGAGAACACCATAAAGATGTTCCTCAAGAAGGGCAACCAAAAGGCACATAATCATCGATTCACCAGGGTTGAAATGAAGGAAAAAATGCTAAGGGCAGCTAGAGAGAAAGGTCAGATTATCCACAAAGGGAAGCCCATCAGACTCACAGCAGATCGCTCAGCAGAAAGCCTACAAGGCAGAAGAGAGTGGGGGAAAATATTCAACATCCTTCAAGAAAAGAACTTTCTACCAAGAATTTCATATCCAGCCAAACTAAGCTTGATAAGTGAAGGAGAAATAAAATCCTTTACAAAGAAGCAGCTGCTAAGAGATTTCGTTAGCACCAGGCCTGCCTTACAAGAGTTCCTGAAAGAAGCACTAAACATAGAAAGGAACAACAAGAACCAGCCACTCCAAAAAAGTACCAAATGGTAAAGAGCATCGACACAATGAAGTAACTGTGTCAACTAACAGGCAAAACAACCAGCTAGCATCAAAATGGCATGATCAGATTAATACATAACAATATTAACCTTAAATGTAAATGGGCTAAATGCCCCAATCAAAAGATACAGACTGGCAAATTGGATAAAAAGTCAAAACCCATCAGTGTGCTGTATTCGGGAAACCCATCTCACGTGCAAGGACACATATAGGCTCAAAATAAAGGGATGGAGGAAGATTTACCAAGCAAATGTAGAGCAAAAAAAAAGTAGGAACTGCAATCCTAGTCTCTGATAAAATAAGACTTTAAAGCAACATAGATCAAAAGAGACAAAGAAGGGCATTACATAATGGTAAAAGGATCAATGCAACAAGAGTTAACTATCCTAAATATATACGCACCTACTACAGGGGCACCCAGATATATAAAGCAAGTTCTTCATGACCTACAAAGAGAGTCAGACTACCACATAATAATAGTGAGAGACTTTAGCACTCCACTGTCAATATTAGACAGAT
>CAUYLG010011624.1:0-21888 GCA_963573385.1 Cacajao melanocephalus | reverse complement strand
CTCTGCCTCCCGGGTTCAAGCAATTCTCCTGCCTCAGCCTCCCGAGTAGCTGGGACTATGGGCGCCCGCCACCACGCCCAGCTAATTTCTTTTGTATTTTAGTAGAGATGGGGTTTGGCCATGTTGCCCAGACTGGTCTCGAACTCCTGAGCTCAGGCAATCCGCCCACCTCAGCGTCCCAAAGTGCTAGGATTACAGGTGTGAGCCACCGCACCCAGCCAGTACTTCTTTGAACAGTTTGCATATTAACCTCTTAGCAGACATATGATTTACAAATATTTTCTCTCATTCAGTGCCTTTTCATTTTATTGAGAGTGTGCCCAATTTTTGATGCATAATTTAAACATTTTTTGATATAGTTCAATTTATCTATTTTTTTCTGTTGTTGTGGAAGCAGTTTTTTCCAAGACAAAGGATTAAAGTGAAAAAGATTTCCTTTATACAAAGTTTATTACACTCCTTTATATTCTGAAAAGTTTATCTAAATATTTTGACCTTGAGCATAGACACATTACGCATTTAGCATGACTCAAAATATGTCCTGACTTATCCATATGTTTTTAATTTTTGATGATGTTTAGAAGAATTAAAAAGAAAAATTGTATAATTCTTGTGACAGTTAATCTTATGTGTCAACTTGACTGGGCTAAGGGATGGCCAGATAGCTGGTAAACATTATTTCTGGGTGCGTCTTTGAAGGTGTTCCTGGAAGAGATTAGCATTTGAATCAGTAGACTGAATAAAAACAGATCACGCTCACCTGGCATCTTCCAGTGGTAATGACATTGGGTGAGCATCATTCAATATACTGAGGGCCTACGTCTAACAAAAAGGTGAAGGAAGGCCAAATTTATTCTCCTTGAACTGGGGAATCCATCTTCTGTCCTCAGGCACTGGAGGTACTGGTTTTTTGGCCTTTGGACGTGGGCTTACACCAACATCTTTTCCCCTACATCTGCTTCTTAGGCGATTGACTCACACTGGGTTACACCATGGGCTTCTCTTGTTCTCCAGCTTTCAGATGATATTTTTGTGGATCTTGTCAGCCTCTATAATCATTCATAATCATGTGAACCAACTCCCAAATCTCTCTCTCTCTCTCTCTCTCTATATATATATATATATATATATATATGTACACACACACACACACACACATATCCTATTAGTTCTATTTTTCAGGATAACCTTGAATAATACAATTTCTTTGGAATCTCACATTTAGATTGTTAGTGTTTTGAAAAGGCAGACAGACATCTGAATTTCAGTAAACCTACACATTTTTAGTAATTTGATTAGGAGAGCTTAATTTACTGAATATTTTTCTTCATTTCCCTGATTGCAGTAGAAAATTGGGTTGACAACTTATATTGTTAATACTTTATTTTTAGTTGAGGCAGGGGACTCCCAATTCTTGCCCTTTCATTAAGGTTTATAGCATGTACTGTAGTTTCTTCAGAAATAAAAACAAAATAGGAAAATGTTTGGTTTTGTAATTGAATCAATTGAGAAGGTACTTAAAGCTGATGTTTTTGTTGGCTAATTCATAAAACTGTAAATATTGTGGTGACTTTTTCCTATTTATTTTTTAAAAACTGCTCTTTAGAAAAGTTTTTAGAAGACATTGATATGAACAGACTATTTTGTACATTAAGAAGTTAGAGTGAAAGTTACGTTTTTGCTTAGAGCATACTTAACATTATTCTTAAATGTAATCTTGCTTGCTCATTTCAACGTGTTGCCCAAAGTTTAAACAATAATGCCTGCTGAAGTGTTCTTAGTATTCTCTGACATACTTTGTTTGTTCCTGACACAAAGCTGTAACATTCAAATAATATACTTTCTACTCTTAGAGCCAATATATCATTAAGCCAGTGAAGGATGGCAGGCTTAGAGTAATTGGCATGCCATGTGTACCAGTCAGAAGGTAGAATGCCAAATAGGTCTTCTTGTTTCTCTCATATATCAAAATTCATGCATCAGAGGAGATTGGTTAGTTAGGAATATGGGCCTGAACAGCTTTAACTGCTCTTTTCATTTCTGTGAGTATTCTCCTGTTTCACATTTTCTCTTCCTTATAAAGGCATTTGCACATATAATACATTTATAGTATTCATATAATATGACTTTTTCTTCATTCCTTTAGGAGATAGATTTTTTACTTAAAGAGGTATATTTCATGAGAAAATTAGCCTACTGACTTACAATCTGAAAGGAAAATGTTTGATTGAGTTCAGCAACAGGAGTGAAAAATTCATCAATTATATTATGTTATAATTTTATTCTAAAGTTATTCGGTTTTGGTTTAAGTGAAATCTGTGCCTTATAAATGACCTTCAATAAATGAAAATTTTTTTAGCATTTTCTAGGAATATTTATTTGAATTCTACAAATCTCATATTTCATTCTCAGACCAATGAATGTAGCCTTGATTAGTATGGAAATACGTTATTTAGGTATGAAAAGTGCCATGTTCATTTTATTTGAAACACTCATTTCATCTGATAATATCTTCCTAAAGCAGAGAGTTGCTGTTAAGACAAAAGGTAGTGGGTCTGTGGTACAATGGACAGCACTTTGGACCTCTAGCTGAGTGTGGTGTGGTCATTCAAAGACGAAAGGAGAAGGGAGTGTAATTCCTAGATGAAGAATACTGTCTTTCCATCTTACCCCCTTGAGAGAGAAGAAAAATAGATCATTTTCACCCCACCACATAAATATAGAAAGTGTCATAGTTAAAGAAATCATAGTTACTTAACTCTAGGTATATATAAATCGATATTTTATGAGTTTTCATTTTGAGTATTAGAGAAATTCATTATTAAAAAGGATTACTAAATGTATTTCCAAAGAAAACAAAATCATTATATTAAAGGGATATCTGCACTCTCATATTTATTGCAGCACTATTCACAATAGCTAAGATATGGAATCACTCTAGGCATTCATCATTGTATGAATAAATAAAGAAAATGTGGTATATATACACAATGGAACACTATCCATTAAAAAACAAAATCCTGTCACTTCTGATAACATGGATGAATTTGGAGGACATTATGTTACACGAAGTAAGCCAGAAACAAAAAGAAAAATATAACAATCTCACTGATTATGTGAGGTTAATAGCTAAAAAACTGACCTCACAGAAGTAGAAGATATAATGATGGTTACCAGAGGATGGGGTGGTTAGGAGGTAGAGGGGAATGGGGAGAGATTGGTCAAAAGACATATGATTACAATTATATAGGAGGAATACATTCAAGAAATGTACTGTACAGCATGGTGACAATAATTAATGATTTATTGTATTCTTGAAAACTGTAGAGAGTGGACGTTAAGTGTTCTCACCAAAATGATAGCTATGTGAGTTAATGCATTTGTTAATTATCTAGAATTAACTATTCCACAATACTTCAAAACATCACGTTGTACATGATAAATACGTACAATTTAGTCAGTCAGATTGTTTTAAAAAAGTGGCATGGAAAACCTACACAGTTTTTTGAAATAATTAAATACCATGTTTGAAGTTGTAGGGCATCTAATATTAACATTTCATAATTTAGGAAAATGGAAATTTGTAATTTATCCAATCCACAAATATATTATTTGATATTATTCAATTCAACATAATAATAGAAACATATGGTGCTTACTATGTCGCAGGTAGTGTTTTAAGTGCCTCACATCTCTAAATCATTTATTCTTAATTACAACCTCATGGTAGAGGGGTTATTTTTATCTCCATTTTGCAGAGGAAGCTGAGACAGAGAGCTTCAATACTTTGCTCAGGAGGAACCAGGGAGAGCTACCACCTACAGTGGCATAAGCTGTGGGCCACATACTTCCAGAGTCACCATTCACATATATACAGCGGACACAAAATTCCAAGTCCATACTTTCAATTACTACATTTTGCTGCCTCTTGTAGATGGCTTGTCAATAATTGGAAACTGGTTCCATTACTACTTATGATATATTGCTTTTAGAAACATTATGGGTCAAATCTTCAAAGATTTATTTGATACCTCACAAGTTTCCTGGTTTTTCAATAAATAATTTCCACCTCTCATGTTCCTGATGCTATGAAGTTACAGTTATTCTGTTATATACATAGGACATGATTATTAATAAGAAAGCTGATTGTCCCACATATGTCAGAATTTCTTCATATTTTTAACTTGTACACACTCTTAGGCACAATTTGAAGTATCAAATATTATTTAAAATATTTGTATGGAAATGTGTTTATTTTGTTTTCTAAATACAATACATAACACATTTAATTTTGTTATCAAAAAAACTCATAATTTACTGTGGATCTTAATAAAGGCTTCACATAGAAAGGAGAGGACCCACTTCTGAAATTCAATTATTCTTGTATAAACCTAAATGCTGTTTTCTTTGAGTAGAAGTTTATGACTCAAGTAATAAAGCTTTCCTGTTCAAAAATAAATGGCTGATATTCTGTGATTATACAGTCTAGCCAAAGCATCTTTATTAATTATTTAATCATGCACTTCTATTCACTTTCTTTCAGAATTGTTTGTTAAAGAAGTCCTTAATAGTTTCCACTCAAAGCTTGTTCTCATCTACACATATAGCTTCAGAATTATATCTCGTTTCCATGTAAGTATTTTACAATAGGCCTGCTTGATTTTGACTTCTGGTATATTTCTAGTCCTTTTGGTTTGAGTGTTTTGGACCTTCTTTATTTTTGAAGCCCAAGGTGTGGCAATTAGTAAGTGTAGAGGCTCATTAACTGTGTTGTTTTACTTCTGAACATCTGTCTCCTCATGAATAAGAAGTAATCCCATTTACTTCATAGAGTTCCAGTGAGAACTGGTTGATATAACATGTTTAAAATATACACTTCAGGTAAAAAAGTAGTGTATATTAGCTTGCTATAACTGATCTAAAAATTACCACCAATTTCATTTCTAAAACAGCACAAATCAATTATCTTTTGGTTCTGGATGCCTGAAGTCCAAGATCACTTTCAATGGGCCAAAGTCAAGGTGTCAACAGGATTGGTTTCTTCTGGAGGCTTTAGGGGTCAATCCATTTCCTTACATTTTCTAGCTTCGGGATGCCACCTACACTCCTTTGTCTGGGACCTTCTCCTGGCATCACTCTAACCCTGGCTGCCTTTCTTGGATCTCCTGCTTTCTCGGATCTCCTGCTTTCTCACCTATAATCAAATCTCTGACTTTCTTTTATGACACCGTGATTACATCAAGGATTGCCATAAATATTCCTTGATAATGTCCCCATCTCAAGATGCTTAACTTAATCATATTTGCAAAACCTTTGTTGCTGTTTAAGTAACATTCACAGTTTCCCAGGATTAGCACTTGGATATCTTTTGGGCCATTATTCACCTTATTACACAGGCTTTTGAAATCCACTCTTTCTTATCCTCCTAAGTACGTGGCTGACTTTAAAGTAGCATCAAGAAAGTCTCTGATAAGTATCCCAGAATATTCTAATACATTCCCTTAAAATACCATTTAAAATTAAATATAGGCTGTCCTTTATAAATTTTGTTCCATATTGAAAAAATTAAGACTGTTTACCCTCCAAAAAATCCAAGTTCATATCTTTAGATGCTATTCAACATATTTTGGATATTTGATATGATATCACCAAGACATACAAAGGGTAAAAAATCTGGGGAAGATAGTGTGGTGACTTATATTTTACTCTCTAAACTGAGATCCTTGCAAGAGTTTAAAAAAGTATTAATAATTATGGTGGAATAACAAGTTTAAATTGCATTGGAAAAATTAGAATACATAGAGAGCTACCCAATCCAAAGGCACTATTCCTTTGTGAATTTCTCCATTGGTGGTGAGAAGGAATGTACTTAGGAAAACCACTTTGCTCTGTCATTTTCTGTTCCTTTGACATATTAAGCAAAAATTTCTTACATAGAATTATGAGAGCACTGTTTATCCATAAAAATTAATTGAGCATCCACAAAATTAAAAACTTCTGTTCTTCAAAAGGCACTGTTAAGAAAATAATAAGACAAACCCCAGACTAGAAGAAAAAATTCATAGTACATGTATGTGACAAAGAGCTCGTAGGCATAATATTTTTTTAAAAGTTGCAACTTAATATTTAAACAACGCAATTTTAAAAAGGTAAGCAAAATTTTTACAGACACATCACAAAACAATGTCAGATATACAAAGGAATAATAAGCATATAAACAGATACCGAATAGTCATCAGAAAAATAAAATTGTAACAAAATATACCATTACTGACCCATAAGAATAGTAAACATTCATAGCATTGGCAATACTAAATTTGTTTAGCATATGTTACAACTGCAACACTCATATGCTGATAAGGAGAATATAAAATGGGATAATAGCTTATCAGTTTCTTATAAACATATGTATACAATATAACAGAAATTCCAGTCTTTAGTATTTTTAAGACTGAAATTATTAAAACAACATGTCCATATAAAGATTTGCAAATAAATTTTTTAAACAACTTTATTCTTGATTGTATCAAATTGAGAATAATCCTAATGCCAATCAACATGCGACTGGATAAACACATTATGGTTTATTCACTCAATGGAATAAACCATTGAGTGAACAATCTTATTCAGCAATAAGAAGGAATGAACTACTGCTACTTGCAATATGAATTAATGTTACAAACATTATATTGAGCACAAAGAAAGAACAAAATAAAACAAAAGGATACGTATGGTTAGATTGTATGATTCCATTTATCTAAAACTCTAGAATAGGGCAGTCTAATCCCTAGGGACAAAAGTAAATTGGTGGTTGCTTGCAGTCAAGAGTGGGAGGTTATTGTTCTGGAAGACACACAAGGGGACTTTGGGGTTGATAGAAATATTCTATACAGGAAATGTGGTAGTGGTCACAAGAGTGCAATTGGTCATCAAAACTTATTGATATTCATAGAAATTTGTTGCATTTTATTGTATGGACCTTATACCTCAATAAAGCTTATTTCAAAACATTTATAACTATTCTGGTTACAAAAGTTATGCATGTCTGTTGTTCTTTGTAGAAGATTTGGAAAATATAAAAGGTAAAGAGAGTGAGAAACAACCAATCCTTAGAATAAGCACGCATGCAACCTGATAGTGTAAAAATACTATATGTTTTATATACCTAGTAGGTGTTTAATACCCAGCGTTAAACTTTTCCTTTAATCTTTATTTTTTGTGGGTTGGATCCTGAATTGTGTTAAATTTCAATTTCAACTTCCTAGTGGTACCTATAGGCCTTCCCAATGGTACCTATAGATGTTCTATAGATGTTTTGCTCTAGGAAAACAAAGGTAAGACCTACTTTTCAGGCTTAATCTGAGTTTTACTCTCTCATTTGTAAAATATAAGTCATGAGACCCAGTTTGTGTAAGTCAGTTTAAGTACATTCAGACTTATTCCCAGGGCAACTCTTCTAAGACTCCCTGTTCTAACTCCTCACCTTCCCATCTGCACCTAGTCTTGCACCAATCTTACTATGCCTTATTTGAATTTTTGGACCTGTATCTAGTCTCTTGTCATTGGTTGTTGAGTTCGGTCCTTGCCTTGCTCCCTTTAGTATCACACCCTAGTCTCCCCTATTTGTTTCAGACACTAAGAAAACTGCACTGAAAGTCTTCTCCTGGCCTGTAAGTGATTCCTGGCCCACTCTTCCATTTTTTCTCTGAGAGTGGAGTTTTGTCCTTGGAGAATTTCCTTTGAACTGCTTTCATCCTTGGAGAATTTCCTTTGAACTGCTTTTATCCTTGGATAATTTCCTTTGAACTGCTAATCTAGACTTCAACACCTCTTTCTGCCTTCAGATATCTCTCTACTTCTTTATTTCTCTCACTGACCTCCAACTATAAGAGGAAACTTTTGGAAGAAATCCTTTAGATCTTTTAATTCCTTGGTGGCTTGGACTGAAACTCTGACTTGATTCAATGACACCATTGCCAGGTACATTAACCTATTATCAGTTTTACACCTTTAACTGCTTACTAGTCCTGAGTTCTACTTTCATTGATAACTCTATGGCTTGATTCATGGAAAGAAAGTGAATCAATTTCAGAGCAGTCTTTCTGATCCTTCACCTCGTTTCCATTTTTCTTATCTCTGAGCTTAAAATAATGTGGCAGTAGGAAACTTACACTACCTTTTAGATACATTATAGTTATTTGAAATAAAAATTGCTTTAGCTAAGTATACTTATTGTAAAGCTTCCTCTTCAATTATCTTACGTATTGATAATTAGTAAATTCAAATAGAAATAGTCATCTTTCGATGAAAAAAATGGTGCATGAGGTTTTATAACTACTGCTTCAAGATCAGAACAATTTTTTTTTTAATTTCCAAAAGGCTGATATTTAAAACTAGCTTTATTCTTTCATAATACATTAACATTTAGGGTCTATATGGACAGAGTAGCTTTTAAACAATGATTCACAATAGTTTTTCAGTGTGACTGAAAGACAGCAGAAGAAATGTGAATAAACTGTTATATGTCCATTTACATTTGTATTCAAGATAGTGTGATGAAAATAGTATTATGGGATTTATAGCTGGAGCTTGGCTTTGGCTGAGAAGATTTCGTTTTCTTCTCTGTTAAACAAAAAATAAAAGCCCACAAATAAGTTTTCTCATTTGTCAGGATATTTTCGTTTGACTCTAATATTATAATACACTATTAATATGTGTAAAAGCATCTGTAAGCACAAAACTGCTATAAAAATGGCATCTTCTTATATTTATTATGGCATATTGATCTTTGGACAGAACTAGATGGGAATAGTTTTATTTGTAATCTGAAATGCCATCACAGAGTGAAAATTCACACAAATAATTAGAGAGCAATTAGACAATATTTCAATCAAAACTAAAAATGGGTAGGAATTTTAACTCAATACTGCCAAAAGCTAGAAATTTACTCTATGTGAAAATTACACACAGAGATGTATCTCAATGCATGTGGATGTCTATTAAAATACTTTTATAATAGCAATGGTGGAAACAATCAAAATGTTTATTTTAGGGGTTGAATAAAATATTATAATAGAGTTATATAATCTAATACTAGCATCCTTCAAAGAGAAGAAAACAGAAAGAGTGAGAAAATGTCCACAATAAATGAGAAAATTTAGATTAAAGGAAAGTGAATGATTTGCACAGCAGTCTTTGTGATGCTTGACCTCATTTCCATTTTTCTTATCTCTGAGCTTAAAATAACGTGACAGTAGGCAACTTACATCACTTTTTGGATATATTACAGCAAATTGAAAGAAAAATTTATAGGTCAAAAATTGACAATTAATGAGGTAAAAAAAATTGTAAGACCAAAAGTAAGCACTATCCCACTTATTTTCATGATAGATAGATATATAGACTGTCACTCAAATGCACATGTAGAAAAAATTAAGAACATGTAACTGTTAACATTTACCACTGGAAAAGGAAAATGTAGAGAAGTGTTTTCCTTTCGTTGTTTTAAATTGATTTGTTTTTTAGAATTGTACAATGTAGAAATAAATCTTTTGTAAATTAAATCTATACAATCAATAATTCTATAAAGTAAATCAATAGCCAATCAAAAATGAAATGCTACTCTCAAATACCTAAACTATTAAAAATAATGACAAAAGCTGGAATTACTTTTGTATCACCCTAATATATGGTGTTTAATCATAAACACACTTTAGGGATGGCCAGAAGATAAGGTCCACACTCAGCCTAGTGCATTGAACCTAATGATCTGGCCTCAATAGCCTCTTGCCCTGCTCCTGCCAAAACACCACTTGAATTTCACCTTCCAGGCATTTCAAATACATTTAGATATGAAAACAAATTACAAAATTGCATGCCTTTTTGCTTTTACTCTTCTGGTACCATTTCAGAAGTTTCTTTTTCTTGTCTCTATCGGATAACTACTAAGTTATTTACGTAATTGTTTCTACTGCAACTATATTGGGATAATACCATATCCCAGTACCAATTTAAATAAGTATTTTTCGATGATTTAATTAAAATCTCTAAATATAGCTTAATTTTTAATTGAGTTTATTTACCAGTTACAAAATAATATGTGATAACCTTGATTTTCAAAATAAATGATTCTATGAGATCCACACTTTTGAAAGATCATCTTCATAAAAATGTGACTGAAGGATGTGGAAAAGATGATGGAGGAACATGTGTTAAAAAGCCTGTTATGTGGAATCTGAAAAAGTAAAACTCATAAAGGCAGAGATCAGAATGGTGGTTACAAGAGGCTGAGTTGGGGGGAGTGGAGTGGACTGGGAAGAGAAGATATTGGTCTGAGGAGGCAATTTTTACTAGACCAGAGGAATATGTTCTGGTGAGCTATTGCACAGCATGGTCACTATACCTAATATATTTTATATTTCAAAAGAGATAAAGGAATGGATTTAAAATATTCTCACCACAAATAATGTATAAGTATTTGAGGTGATAGCTATTTTAATTAGCCTGATTATAATGTATACATGCATCAAAAATAACACATTGTACCCCATACATAAATATAATTATTAGTTCTGAACTAAAAATAAAATAAAACTAAAAAAAAAAAACCAAGAACCTGGGTATTTATCTTGTTTATTCATATCAACTTCTGTGAAATGAAAACAATACAAATTATCTTTCAGAATTCTTGTGGGGGTAAAATAAAGTGTCAAATATAGAAGCTCTATGTAGATTATTATGAAATAAGATATTATGGTATTTAATACTGACAGTATAAATATAAAAGAACTTAATTATTTTTAAGGCATTTTAGACAAAGGGCACAAAGGTATTTATTATTTAATGTAGGCCTTATTTCCTTCAGCCTGAATTCTATATTTGATAATTCATTTTTCTTTTTAAAGATTTAATTCTTTAAATTGGCATTATAGCATCAGATATTGAAATGGAATTGTACAGGAAACTAGCAATAATTGCTAGAGAAATGAAGGCTAATTACTATACTTACTTTTAGCACAATGTAAAAGCTGTGACAAAACAAATTAGGAGGTTTTCTCATCACCACAGCAACAATTTTCAACTTTGTTTTGCCTTTCTGAAAATATAATCAGTCAACCACAGTTAATTTAACTTGAGCAGAGTGAAAAATTGATTTTTTTTATGTGACACAATTAGGGCTTTTAAAAAAATGTCATGTTAAATAATGATAAGCACAGTTTAATTTGTTTATAAGCCCTTTAGGAACTGTATTTTAAGTTATAGCTAACATGAAATTGACTATAAAATAAGGAAAATGATTTGACTGGTGGAATGTCTTATTTCTTTTTGTTTGTGTCATTTATTTGAAACTACATGGTTCGTATAAATTAGTAACAACATTTGCTTGCATTATGACCTTCAAAAATGCTCGTTGACTGTTACCCATCTATTAAAGAGGAACACACTTAAATGACACATTCATTTAACTTAAAATAAATATGCCTACTCTTAAAGAAATCTACATACTCCAAACACAAATGGAGGATATATGGCAATATCCTTGAAATCAGGAATGTCTGAATTCTATCAATAGCATAGCAACTATAAGCAAATACCAAAGATTGAACATGAGATGATATTTGATCTCAAAAATTATTTTAACTGAAGATTCTTGTGGGTATCCTGGCTCTTCAATCTTAAATAATATGAGAAAAAGTAAAATATCAACCATTTATTTCTGATTAGATTATTTGCATTGTCTGTGTTCACCAAGATTCCCTTGATTTTTCAAGTTATGTATTCTTATTTAACTTTTAAAAAGTTTTGCTAGGTAAGTCCGTCTCCTTTCTGACCTTTACACTCTTCCCTGTTCCTGGAGTTTTATTCTGTTAGCTTTTTACCTGATTGCTTTGCTCATTCTCTTCCTTTAGCTTTGGGTTCAAATGTCTTCTCCCTTAGAGGCCTTTTCCAATGGCAATATCCCAAATGGCTTTCCCCAATAACCTTCTCTCATTAACTTGTTCAACTTTTTCATCACACTCACCATAATCTGTCAGCACATAGCTCCATTAGGGCAGGTGCCATAAATTAATATAAGAGTTATAAAATAAATGAATGAACATACAAATATAGTGACCTATAATCGTAGTCTGTGAGTACATGTATCCTCCCACCTCCTGAAAAAAGGAAAACACACATCACTGATACTTATTGAGAGCCTTCTATGGGTTTAAGACAGTTATAGAGATATACAGAATAAAAAATATTTTTATCTTTTATGTTCTGATTCTGAATGCATGGGTGAGACAAAGGAAATTGTAGCAAGCAATATAAAATTGCATAATTTAAGCTCTGTAATTTAAGTTTGAGAATTCAGAGAAAGAGAGAAAGAAATAAATGAGAGCTGGTCCTCACTGAAAGCTTGATGGGATTCTAGGCATCTTCAATACCTTAAAGCATAAGTGTATTTTTGTCTTCTTGTATTTGAGGACTCAGAAATTTGAAGAGAATTGGGACTCTCACTCTATTTTATGAAATAGTCTTATTTAATAGGCCAAAGTCCTTTATATGTATGTGTAAAGTAAATCTCAGAGATAATTTAAGATACATAATCCACTGCTACAATGTGCCTTGCTGAAGTAATTTGAACCCCATGTGATTTCGTTCCGTGATGGTGCTGTCCTCACAGATGATACAAATGACAGATTATGATGCTCTGTCAGTCTATGTCCAGGCTTAACAATGGAAACTATGATT
This sequence comes from Cacajao melanocephalus, assembly GCA_963573385.1. Lineage (NCBI taxonomy): Eukaryota > Metazoa > Chordata > Mammalia > Primates > Pitheciidae > Cacajao > Cacajao melanocephalus. Next base: position 9,153 of record CAUYLG010011624.1, on the reverse strand, counting down.
ACTACATAGTCCCTGCATTCCCAAAGGAGTGCTTAGCTTTTGGTATCTGAATAGCAGCAAGTTCTAGATTTCAGCCCCTTTTAACTTTCTAGTCAAATTAAGCCTTTGACAATCCATTTTGCTGAAAGAAGCAATGCCTACATTACTGATTTTAAATTATGAAAAAATACAGCAATAAGTTCAATGGCAGCTTTTGACCAATAAAACATAAAATTTCTTCTACCTAGTTGGAAATAGTTTGTTTCAATAAGCAACAATAGCAAAATATCTTGCCAGAATTATTTGATACTAGGTAGAGGTTTTTGGAACCAGTTATTTCTTTCAAATATATTGTTTAAAAATGTGTATATTTTTGTATTCGTACTAAGTTAGAGTAGCCTCCAACTGAACCAAACTGACTTAAAATCAATTAATTATTCACTGTGAGCTATACTGTTCTAAAAGAAAGGCACAGATGGAAAGTAGACAATTTGGTTCATCATCAAGTATATTTCACTTACTGAAAAATCTATTCCTTCATATGATTTATGGATTTTGTATTTGATTTGCTTCAACATTTTTAACACTGCTTTGCTATGCCTCTGTGGACAGCAATGTTTTCTCTCATTCAGAGGCCTGAAAAAGTAATTAACTCATTTGAAGAGGATGACTAAAGTGCAAAATTAAACAGTCATAACTAAAAATATAAATTCCATTTTTTTCACATCACAGTCTAGTTAACTTTCTTCTGTAATGCAGTAAAATTAAAATATTATGAACTTTTATGTCAGACCAGAGATGAAATCCTGACTGTCACGTATTTCCTATATGGCCATCAAATGACTTCACTTCTCTGAGTTTCAGTTTCATTGTCTATACAACAAAGAGTTAAAAAAGAATAAGACCTATTATTAAGGCTATACGTTTCCCAGCCCCTCTCTTCAAAATCAACTCCAGGATTGTCTTATCTAGCCACAATGATATAATGCAAAGGATTTTTGAACTGGAAGTTTTTATCCCTGCTCTGTCACTAACTCAGTCTTTAATCTCGAGAGAGTACATTCTGAATTTCAGTTGCTTAGTGGGTCAACAGTCCAGGCCTCTCAGCTCCATAGTCACCCCTCATTGTCTAGTTTCACCAATAGAGGGCGCTGGAAGGACACTGGAGGAGAGAGGGGCTCTTCCTGGTTCGGGGAATGCTCACTACTAGCTGACTCCTGGAGGGCAGGCTGTCACCTTCCAGAGGAAGACTTCTCAGACCCAGGAGGATGGATTCCAGCGAGGTCCACCACACAGCACCTCCACAAAAGTCCCTGTCATCCAAGGCCTACACCTGCATCCTTTCTGACGTCTGGGCTCTTCCAGATTGTCGACTTCCTTGAGCACTCTGCTTCGGTATTGGAGATGTGACCGCTTCCTTTATTTGTTGCTTTCCTGTTCTTCAGAGTTCTGAGTTCTATTTTTCCCCCAACCTAGGTATTGTAAATATTTCTTTATATTAAATCTTCTTGTTTAAATTCTATCTCCTGGTTAATACTCTTATGAAATAGTTTACATGGGATCATCAGTAAGTTTTTAAAAAGTAGTTTTAATCTCTGATATTCAATGAGATTTGGTGGAATATGCTCCTGGCTGTTCTTGGAGAAGTGTGCTTCGTGGATGTGTCCTTAGGCATAGGTTATTTTGTTGTGTTGCCAGGGAGTAACGTGAGAAGTAATTAGTCACATCCTCAGGAGCACTCACTAAGGTAGGGATGCTACACTGTAGATACAAAAATATATCATTGGCCTCAACATGCAGAGAACAATCCAAAAGGTAATATACAGGTGCATCTGTGCAAACAATAATCCAAATGCAAATGAACAGCAGGTTCGTTGCTCACTACATGCAGAGTCCAATTAACAAGAGTGAGATCTATTATAAAGACCCAAAGAGGAACGGAATGAGGTAAGAAGTGGAGATATATGGGTTAAAATCAAAGATGATTTTGCTTGAGAATCAGGCCAGTTGACTTAGACCAATAGTTCTCAAACTGATAGTTGTAATTATCATCTGGGGAATATTTGATTAACAAATGTGTCCAAATTTTAACCCAGGCTGACTGAACCATCATATCTGGAGTTGGGAGTTGGCCTATATATTTTCAGAAACTCTTTAGATATTTCTGATGTATTACGTCCTCCTCATCCTCATAAGTTAATATCAATAAAAAACTGTTCATGGAGAACGTTATTATGTGAGAGGGACAGTGCTAGGCACTGGACAGTATACCAAACTCATTAAAAAAAGGCTTTGTGCTCAAGGAGTTTGTTGTCTATTGGAAAGGCAAGAAAAGCAGACTTTTAAATTATACAAAATTCCCCCAATTTTGTCAGGCATTTTACTAAGTATTTTATTTACATATTCCTTTAGTCTTGAAAATCCAGTAAGGTAGATGAAATTACTAAAACTATTTATAGATAAGGAAACTGAAGCTCATTAGTTAAGTAATGTTTTTTTCCTCTTAAAGAGACATACAAAGCATTATTAGGTTACAAAGGAGGAAGAAAGGAAGTCCTTTATGAAGAAGGGGCCACTAATATTTTTGAGTTTTCAAATTTTTTCTTCTAAGAAATGAAAAAATTATTTGAAACTTGGATTCTTATTTCTCTCTTTTTAACTTATTGAAGATTTTGTTTTACTTAATTAGTATCTGGAAGTCTTCTTGATTTTTTTCTTTCCTTTAATGTAGACATAGATGGAAGACTAAAAACCTATATTGAGTTTTGGGGGCATTGTAGTAAATCGCTGAGGGAGGTTGTGCATAAACCAAGGAGTGAATGGGAGATGGGAATGGGATAGGACTGTGTAGAAAGTGTAGTCTTGGTTGAACAGTATTCAAATTTAAATGTATTTTAAAATGAATTGTATATGGGTCAGGGAGACTATAAAACTGTCTAGCAGCATATCCCAAGTTCCCAAGCCTGTCTAACTGCAAAGGGATGTTTACAGAGCTTCATGTAAGGTATCTACTTTCCAACATTGAAATCAATTTTTGTTTTTATTTTAAAATCCAGTTATTTGTGGCTTTTTATTGTATTGTATGCTTCTGTGATAGAGTCTGCAGTAGGGAGAGGGAGTGAGACATGGCATTGGGGTGGAATGGCATTAGAACTGTGTGAAGATCCATGAAACCCAAATTTGATCTGGGTGCTCCCCTTTACTGAGGATTTTCTCCTCTCAACTTATTCATACAACCTCTAGGTGGGAGAAGATATTAAAACGCAGTTCTGTATGACTCCACACCTATATTCTTTGCACTAAATGAAGATGAGGCAATTTATGAAAAGTTATTTGTAGACTGAAGAAAGCCAAACAAAAACAAGGGACAAGGTTAAAAAACACCAATATGCTTAAGATAGAGAAAGCTAAAAGGCACAGGAAGCTGAGAGAAGCCACCATGACTGTGCAGAAATCAAGAAAAGCTTCAGGGAGCTGATGGCCTTTGAGATAGACATTGATGGGTGAATATGCTCTGATAGGTGGAGTTTGGATAGAATTATAGGCAGAATAAACAAAAGGATTAAAGAAGAGCTATCTAGGCCATGTTCAAGGAACAGAAATTGGTACACTTTATTTGAAACTTAAAATAGGTATCAGGAAGATAAGATAAAGACATATAGGTGACTAAGACAGGTGACTTAGAGTCAAAATCTGGGTTGAGGAGTTTGTGAACAGGGGTACAAACGTGGGTGGATCTACTCTTTAAGAAAAGCAATCAAGTAATGGTGTCACTATATTGGAGCATTGAGAGAATGCCCTAGGTGTGAGTTAAGAGGGGTCTGATGGGGGTGTGTGCATGTGTGTGTGTGTGTGTTAACAGTGGGACTGAAGAGACCCTTCAATAGATACATGAAAAGCAAAATCCCTGAGATTTACCTGCAAGATTTTGAGCTGCATAATTATGAGCAAACTGAACTTCATTAACAGAAGTCAAAAAACCAAATCAAACCAAACCAAAAACATCTATTTGAGGAGCCAAGGAGGAGATTTAGAGAGAGGAGTTGATGTGATTTGTTTGCACACATTGCATTGGAAGTACTCGTTGTAGAGATGCCTTCAGGGAGCTGAAAATACTTGTCTGGGGTTTAGGGAGGGGTAAGACTAGAGGAATGGATATAGGAGTCTTCAGTATAAAGGAATTGACTAAAATCCCCATAGGTGTGAAATTGTCAAATGAAAACAGTAAAAAAGAGAAGATGGACAATAATCACACTTCGAGAATGAAGGTATTTAGAGATACAGAGAGGACACAGAACTGGAAAGGACAATAAGTTCAGTAGTCTTGGAGCTGGAGGCAAGGACAGTGTGAAGTTAATGAAGATTAGGGAGGAGAGGGATTTGTATTCAGACATGGGACCAGCTGTTTCATTCCCTGATATTTGAAAATGCAGTTTTAGCAATTGTGGAGGTGAAAACCAGACTGCAAGGGATTAAGTTTTAATTGGATGGTGAGGAATCAAAGGCTGGGAAAAGAGCGTGATCTTTTAAGAATTCTGAGCATGAAATGTAGGAGGACTAGAGCAAAATAGTGCATAATTTGCAATTTCAAGGAAGATATTTTTAAGATATGAGTTATATGGGTATGTTCAGGGACAGAAGGGTGGTTGGTAATAAATATTTTGATGTGAAAATGACTAATGCAAGAATTCCAGTGGGAGATACAGTATTGGATTTAGAAAAGAGCTGTCTGTGGAGGGAGAAGTAAGCTTTGTGCTCAAAGCCCCCTGCTTTTTTTTCCAGAATCAGGAGGGCAGTTTGTGTCCATGTGAGCAACATTATTTTTTAAATAGTTGGATTGTTTGGAGAATATATTGTGTCTTTCTCTTATGATCTTTCAACCTTTTAACTAAGAATACACACACACACACACACACACAAATGAGGGAGTGGCTCAGAATGTAAAATAATCCAGTATGTCCAAAATATCCCACTGTCCCCCCGTGTAGCTAGAACTTCAGGGCACCTTATGAGCTGATGTCTGACTTTCAGAAACTCTCAGCGGAGGGCAGTCATTAGGAAATTGAGTTTAAGTAATGGCATGTTTACCTTACCCAGAGGGCATTGCCAGAAATTAAAGAAAAAAAAATGCCTTGTGGGCAAACTCATTGCTAAGTATATCTTGAAAGTGCTTGAAAATGCAACCTCAGTGGATGCAGAGAGATGAATCAGTGTTTTACTCAATTTAGTTTGTCCTTCATCATCCAAATTTCAGATAATTTAGAGAAAACACCAAAAATTCATTCCCAATCATTCTGAACATGATCAACGTGGTGTCCTATGGGGTACTTGATGTGGCCCTGGGATTGTGACTGACAGTACACCTTTATATGGATCAAAGAAACATCCCTGATTATGATTGGAGACCTGAAATTGTAGGCAATTATCTTCAGGTCAGTATAGTGACACTAATTTTTGGCAATTGATGCCAGAGTAAACTATTGCATTGTTAAAAACTATTTGAGTTTCCTGGAGTTTGTCTTGTTAGCTAACTCTATGAGTAAAAGTAAAGTCTATGTGTTAACTAGAGGTACCTCTGTTCTAAGAACTTACCCTAGACCAGTGCCAGTGAGTGCTCCCTCTCTTTCTCTCTCTCTCTCTCTCTCTCTTTCTGTGAGTGTGTGTGTGTGTGTGTGTGTGTTACTGTATTAGAAAGTGCCATAAGTTTCTTTTGGTCCATGTTTCCAGTTTTCTTAAGTGGGTCTCTGTCGTGGAGGTAAAAGATTGGCCTGTATAACAGAAAAAACGGTGGTGGACAGTATTCCGCAGAGAATTCCAGTGCCTATTCCATCACTGTGGTGTTTTTTTTTTTTTTAAGTTGTTGTTGTTGTTTTTGTTTTTAGGAAATCACTTATCAGACAGGCATGCTGTCATGCACCAGTGTCAACTTGAGTCTTCCTTTTCACTTGGGAATATTTGGATGATGCTTCCCAGGTAAGGAAACTGGATAAAAGCCAACAATGAAGGCTCCAGATGAGACCTTGAGTGCTCAGAGGTGGGAGGAATTGCAGGGCCAGCAACTTTGACAAAGAGGGCAGTGGCTCTGTTGCGTTATTGGCCAGACACATGTGACTTATAATTCAAGAGATTTTATCTTCCTGTCCCATCCTGCCAAGAATACCATTATTTCTCCACCTTTTATTTGCTTGCTTTGGTGTTATCTTCCTTAAGAGAATCTTATAAAATTATTGAGTCTCTTTAAGTGTATTTTTAAAGCCTCAAGAGTTATATTTGCTTTGTCCTTTCATCAGAGGCTTTATCTTACCATTCCTTTGCTTGATCTATGTTGAAATTTTTAATAGCTGCCAAACTGTAGTAGAATTTAAAAATGTAATTTGAAGGATCCCAAATGGCTTTAGGATTGAATTCAACTACAAACTATGGAATTCTATGAGACTTAATAAAATAAGTGTTATTGTTTCTCCTATAACAAGAAGTGCAGGGTTAGGCAGTTTAAGGTCACTGTGGCAATCCTGTAGCATTGGTGCTGCAGTATTACATGTTTTTCAGGCTCCATCTCTCTTTTCTGCTGTCCTTGATATGTGGATCTATTCTCCTGATCACCTGACAAGAAGATGGCAGTTATTTCCAATCATGTTACCACCACCAATTTCAAGAAAAGATAGAAAAGTCACAAGGAGGAAGGAATGATCTTATATTAAGAAAACTGTCGTTTCCTCAAAAATCCTCTGCACCTGTCTTGCTAGACTGTGTTATGTGAATATTTTGCTACACAAGAGAGGCCAGGAATGCAAGATTTTTATTTGCTATTCCAAATAAAATTAATAAAGAGATCAGTGGTAGTAAACAACATGACCATTATCTTTCGTGAGAACATCCCTCCCAAAAATGTTCTGTCCAAAATTAATAGGTAAAATGAAGTTTCATAGGAACACAGGAAGAAATAATTGAATTAAAATAAGTCAGAAGATTTGATTATAATAGATAAAATTATTTTGAGCAAAAAACTGGATCAGACCCATCAAAAAGATCTGAAAACATAGTGATCTATATTAACCAAATTTATGGCACATCACCTTTTGGTAACGTTTTGGTCTTTAGCCTGAGGGACTTTCCAGCTAGAATTTCCTCTGAATTCTTACTCATTTTCTTGACTTCTGGATACCATAGTTTTTAGTAGTGGCATTTGCATGTAGAAGTCTTTTTATATTATTTAATTGAGATCAGAGGTTGTTTTATTATTTAAAATTATTTTTTAAATAAGAAATCCTAAATATTATACATGATGTATTAAAAATATTTTTAGTTTTGTTTCAATGTGGTAAATATATATATAGCATAAATTTTACCATTTTAAACATTTTTTTCAGCATACAACTAGGTGGCATTAAGTAGATTTACATTATTGTGCAACCATTAGCACTACTCATTTCAAGAACTTTTAATTATCTTAAATAGGAAATTTGTTCTTTTAAACAATAATTCCCTATTCTCTCCTTTTTCCAGCTCCTGGTAAATTCTATTCTACTTCATGTTTTTATAAATGTGTCTATTCTTGGTACCTCTAAGAGGAATTATACAATGTTTGTCTTTTGTATCCAGCTTACTTCAGTTACCATGTTTTCAAAGCTCATCCATGTTGCATATGTATTGGAATTTTAATCTTTTCTAAGGCTGAGTAACAATCCATTTCATACATGTACATATATATATATAATATATATATGAAGTATATATACACAACAAAGAAATGTATATACATAATATTTTATGCATCCATTCATCTGTTAATAGACATTTGTGTTATTTCTACCTTTTAGCTGTTGTGAATGCTTCTGTTAACATGGGTGTATATTTATGTGTTTGAGTCTCTGCTTTCAATTATTTTAAGTATGTGGTATATCTAGAAGTGAAATTATGAGAGGTCTTGTGATTTGATGTTTAATTTTTTGAGAAACTGCCAAACTGTTTAACTTCCACAGTGGCTGGGTACTTTTACATTTCAACAAATAACGCACAAAAGTTGTGATTGCTTCATACTCTTGCCAACATTTGTTATTTTCCATTTTTTAAATGTAGCCATTTTAATGGATATGGATTGGTATATCATTGTGATTTTGATTGGCATTTCCTTAATGACTAGTTATATTGACCATATTTTTATGTGGTTATTTGCTATTTGTACATAATTTCAGAGAAATGTCAATTCAAGTTCTTTGCCCATTTTTAAATTAGGTGGTTTGCTTTTTTATTATTGACTTGTAAGAGTTCTTAAATATTGTGGATATTAACCTTTTATTAGACATATGATTTGCAAATATTTTATGCCATTCTGTGGGTTGTCTTTTTGCTTTGTGTCTTTTGATACACATAAGTTTTGAAATTATATTTTCAATATGAGTGTTGCCCAGGTTACCTATTTTTTTGCTTGTGTCTTAAGAACTGATTTTAAAGTTAGTTCTTAGTCAAACTTTGGAGGAAGAGATCAGCTTTCTTATTGCATTTGGATTGCTCAGAATTCTCTATAGATTCTCCAGCAAAATTCATATCCAATCCAAGATCTTCAATTTCATAGTTTTTAAAGTCAAATGGAAACATTGTGAAGCAATCTGGAGACAGAATCCTAGATTTTAAATTATATTTATACTCTTTGATTTTCTTGCCCACACCCAATTTCATATTAATTATTTTAGCAACTCATTTTTCTTCAGTCTTTCTAAATGATTCAACTTAGTTTTCATGGGATTAAAAATTTCCTTATGCACTCATTTCAGTAGATTACAGTATTGCTTCTTAAAGATCTGTAATGAATGACCATTTTGTTTTCCTTCCGTCTCTCTCAGACTGACGCTTATACTAAATACAAAAAAATATATAAATTACTAGAAAAATAAAATAAAATGCACAAATCTAAATTTTTATTACTAGATTCAACATGAAATTATATTCCAGTATATATAATTTCCAGCAAAAAAAATAGATAAACTGGACAACACCAATATTGAAAATATTATATATAGAAACTGCATTGCAGAGAGAGATCCAAGATGGCCGATTAACAACAGCTCAGGATTGTAGCTCCCAGTGAAAGCGCAGAGAGCGAGTGGACGCCGCACTTTCAGACGAATTTTTGTTGCCCACAGACTAGGAGATTCCCTGCGGAGGAGCCACACG